>JARQOC010000004.1:599538066-599792746 GCA_033576535.1 Allobates femoralis
TGCTGAAGATCAGCGCTGGCTGGCGCTGAACTTGGAGAGCAACCGGGTGAGATTTCAGGACCGCAGCTTGCGGTCCTGACAAGCCGTGGACTGCTGATTCTGACAGAACACAGGACCGGAGGGCATATTTGCCTACAAAACAGCTCAAAGCCATGGTGTGAAGCTAGCCTTATGGGGATGTCACACGCGTCAATATTGCGTGCAATATCGCTGCTGCACATGACGTTGCAGCGATATTGACGTGTGTGACAGGGCGCATCAACCAGCGATAAATCGCTGGTTGATGGTCGCCAGGTTTTAGAACCTGCTCTAAAACCTGGCGATGGTCGCCTGGTGAACACGCAGCATCACTGTATGTGACACCGAAAGATGAGAGATAAGCCAGCTCCCAGCGCCTCTCAGCAAGCGCTGGGAGCTGGGGTCCATGGTAAACAGCGGGTACCTAAGTGCCGGGCGGCGCTTAGTTACCGCTTGTTTACATGGATACCAGCATTCTCGCTGGTACTGATCGCTGGTGAGTCTGCCTGTGTGACAGCTCACAGCGATCAGCCTTCAATGTCAATGACATTGATGTGTGTGACGTCCCCATTACAGACATTAATGTGTGTAACGTCCCCATTACAGACATTGATGTGCGTGACGTCCCCATTACAGACATTGATGTGTGTGATGTCCCCATTACAGACATTGATGTGTGTGACATCCCCATTACAGACATTGATGTGCGTGACGTCCCCATTACAGACATTGATGTGTGTGACGTCCCCATTACACTTTTCCCAAAAGTGTTTTTGTTCACACCAAAGTTTTTTCTATGGAATTTGGTGCAGATTCTGCTCCAAAATTGACAGGAATAAAGGTTTCACACACTCTTTGAATCAGCATTGTGTAGGGTTTTCCAAATTTTTTCTTCATCAGGTAAAATAATCAATATTTCAAATTTTAATTTGTTTCTGCATCAATAAATGTGCCCTATTTGACCACTAAGGACACAGGCACGTACTATCCACCCCTGTCCTAAAGGTAGAGGACGCGATTACACATTAAGCTTTCGCTGAGTTTTGTACCTCAGTATTTGTAGCCAAAACCATGAATGGGTGATAAATCCGTGGAAACACAAAACCCACAATCCATACTTACCAATAAACAAAATTGACTACTGACAACAGACGTGATGGATAACATTGGCCGTGTGGCTTTATTAAGGTATATAAAAAAATTTTATTCAAAATTCCTTTAATAAATATTTTAAAACCTCAGTTCAAAGAACTGTCCATAAATAACCATACATTTCCATATCACTATATTATCAACCAAAGAGCCAAAATCAGCCCAACAAACAACGTGTGACCATAGCCTAACCCTTTACGACAGTGGTGGGAACCTTTTATGCAGCCACCGGGCAAATTTTGTGGGTCCGCAGTGCTTGGGTAACAATGCTGCAGGTGCGTAGATGAAGGATTACATCCTCATGATGGCCAAGAAGACGCATGTGGCACCCCTGAGAGTCCAGTCGCCACAGAGGTACTGCACCTTAGTCAGAGGTGTGTACCCCTAACCCCAGGTAAGGAGGGAACACTACGCGGTACCCACACACCTGCATCCAACACTAGCCACTCCAGGCCAGGAGGATGGGGGGTCTGTTTGGTACCCTCATCCCTGGATGGAGATGGAGCTTTGACAGGGAGGTGGATGGAACTGTAGCAAGAGCAGCCACTTAGAGGTAGAGTCAAGAAGAGCAGGACAGTAAGAAACATCAGGAAGTGGGAGGAGTGCAGTCAGTCAGACAGAGCGAGAGAATGCAGGAGAGAAGTGAGAAAAGGCGTCCTGGAAATTGGAGTGTGTGCCCCAAGGTCCGTTGCCACAATATTAAGCTTGAAAGCAAGGAAAGGTACTCACCTCAGGCGAAAGACACGCACAACACTTTCCCAACTCCAGGCCAGAAGGGGGAGCTCTACACCCGAGTTCAGGTTCCTTATAAATTCTGTTCTGGGGGTGGGGTCAGGCAGTTCAGTTCCTAGAAGGACTGTAGAAGACATCCTACGGTCGGGAGCCGTGCTAGGCCCGTCTGAGGAAACTGACTAGCCAGTATGAGGGACCAAGGTGAGGGTCTGAAGGAAGTGGAGAAAAGGTGTGAGGAGTGGAGCAGAGCCAGCTTGCCCCAGCACCGGGTGCAGAACGGACACTGGAGTCCGAGGTCGCAAGGGACTTTATGTCCAGCAACCAACACCGGAGGGCGGGTAATTTTAAGTTGCTCGCCCACCACAAGTCCAGGAGACACAGCCACATCAAGAGCTCAGGAGACAAGGTGAAAGGAGAGTAACACAAAAAGGGCTCAAGCCGCCTTTCACACGGCCACGACAGACAAGTGAGAGAAGGGTCTTAGCACAGCTTCAAGCAGCCGGGGCTCACAGAGAACAGCGCTACAGGGAGGCCTCAGACTTTGCCAGGCGTGGGACACCTGAACTTGCTTCCAGACTCCAGATCCCTAACAACACATTGTGAACTGTATCCTGGATGAACCTGCTACTTGCATCAGTAAAGGTAAAGGAGACTGTTAGCCCTGTGTCTGTCAATTCTTTCATACACTGAACCCTGCACCTCCATAATTTTACAGTTGCCCTGGGGACTTGCTCTTCCCGTGGGAAGATGAACCATCCTCACTGCTACTCCCATCATCCCCAGAGGTCCCGACTGCAGCAGTGGCATCCCGGCTGCATTCCACGGGTGGCGTGACAACACTCTTTATTTTTAAAACTTTTATTTTTCTCAAGTTTTCCAATACCCCTGTTTACTGATCGCCCCGACGAGGGGATCACGGACCGGGTCACGCCACCGTGACATCCAGCAGCCCCAGACGACGACGAAAGGCCCAGTTCCGAGTACACCACGGTCCCCGCCAGGGCGAGTCAGGAGCAGAGAGGCTCATCCCAGGACAAGGAAGACAGAGGGAGCCAGGTAGGAGCTCCAGAGAAGAAAAGGGTCCCAGAGGCATGGGAAGAGAGCAATCCACCCGTGGGGCTCGCATCCATTGCCGGTCGCAGGTAGTGAAGGGACCAGGGCTGCAGAGGGGTCACTGGGCCCAGACTAATGGAGGAGACTTAAAGCCTCAGCTAGCGAGCCGGTGGCTGCTGCATCTCAGGAGCAGCAGCTGAATCCAACGCTGCAAAGGTGGCCAGATTGGGCCAAAGGGGATGCCCAGTAGGGTCCGAGGCAACTGAGGCAGGACACTGAACGGAACGTGCAGAGCAGGAGGGAGAGAGCCAGCACAAGTAAGATGGCCAGGAGAAGGTACACAGAAAGGTGTGCCGGGTAAGTGTTTCCCATCTACCTGGGACTGGCTGGACCCCTGGCTCGTAGGACACAATGTGGCGCCCCTGCGATCAGGTGGCCACAAAGGGAACTGCAGCCAGGCAGTTAGGACATGGTAAACACTACACCCTCACAGCCCACATCCCCACGCATAGAAAGGGTTCACATCCTGCTCTGAGGTCAGACACTATATGAGACCGGAGGAGTGGTGGATGAGGAGTGGGTTGGGCACACCAGAAGGTCAGGTGACTGACAGTATATAGAGAGGGGGAGGAGTAAAGGAAGTTAGTAGGCTGAAGTAGCTGAGATGCAAAGACCTAAGAGTAAGCCATGGTGCTGAGATGCAAAGACAGAAAGAGATTGCACGTCCTGGAAGAGCCTAAGCTGAGGAGCGCAGACCCGTACTGAGCCAATGCGAGCCAGATGGGGGGGAAAGCCCGTCCAAGATGCTGAAACCACCAGGAGTGTGATAGACAGAGAAGGGACGGTGTAACCCGTGCCCTGGACAGCAGCAGAAGCTACTAACAGCAGGTGGAGAAGCCCTCCTAGATACCGAAGGAAACAGAGGAAGGAGCCTGGCAGAGCCTCATGCTGGAGGACTGTTGCAGGCTGGGCTAGAGCAGAGTGTCAGCTCTGAAGGGGACCGACGATTCACCCGGTATCCCCAGATTCACTGACGGGGAGCTTTAGTTTCAAGCTGGAGTTCCTAACCCAAAGAACAGGCAGCACAGTGACACACTAGGACTCACAGAAGCCCGAGTCACCGCTATACTGTTCAGCGTCCGCATACACCCGTGTAAGACGGAGAGAGAGAGTAATAGCCCGGAAAGGCACACTTAAAGACTGTGTGAGGGGTCACAAGGAGAGAGGAGCCTGGCTGCAGGGGAGAAGGGAACCCGGAAAGGGAGAATGCAACTGAATGTTAACAGCTGTGTAAAGAATTGCAGATGACCTGTAAACTGCTTGAAAGAACTTAAGTAAAGCTTTGGAAACCCTGCATTGTCTCCTGCCTGCTTCCATCTACAGACCCTTTCTCCCATACAGGCTTGCACTGGAAAGATCTCAACCTGCAGAGCTACAGCCTGTCAGCTCCAGCCCTGAGGAGAGATCCCTGCAGCTGCAAAGTAAGTGTGCTCCTACAACAGCCTCACACACAACAGACTTTAAACCCTTGCTGCCCCGGGGGATACAGTTCTCCCCACTGGAACTATACCATCCCCGCTGCCCTCACATCACCCCCGGAGGTTCTGCAGCAGCGGCGGCCCCATCACTGGCCGCACCAAGTGGTGGCGTCACCCGTGACAATATCCCTTGTAAATAATCCCCCTTTTATTGTGCTGAGCCAGGGACACGGTCCGGACCAGGCCACCAGTGACATCCCCAGCAGCAGACCGGTCCGGTACCGAGTACCCCACGTCCCTTGGGGCTCCACAACCTGGCGTCACGAACAGGATCTACCCGGTCCAAAAGAATTGGACCTGTGTGTGCCTAAATCCTGTGTTCTGGACTTTTCCCGCCAAAATCTGACCCCAATGGCGGCCACCAGGGACTAGCGCCATGTGCAGAGGGGGCGTTCCTAAGCCTCCCATCGTGGGCCGTCCGGTCCAAGGCGCGAAAAGAGGGTCCCGCCCTGGCTCTCCTTAACTCCGGGAGAGCCAGCTGTCACTCTAAAAGAAGAGCCGCCGCCCCTAGACCCTCCTACCAAAAAGCTGGCGCGAACTGAGAAGGAAATCGTCATCAGGAGGGGCGGAGCAGGCAACCGGAAAAGAAGGAATCGCCATTCCAGTACACGAGGACGGAAGCGGAGGACGCAGCGACCAGCGCTCCACCCGGAAGACCACGCGTGATCCCGGAGGGCCCACAGAACGATTTAGTGGAGGAACCCGGCCGAGGAGAGACCCCGTGTGACCGAGAGGAGATGGCTGAAGGAGGAGAAGAGCGCCCCTATGTCCTAGACACCCGGAGGGGTGTACGGCGGCTGCCCCCAAGGATGACACGGGCCCAGGAGGAGAACAGGACCCAGATCCAGATCAACATTGATCAGCCTAGAAACTGTTACATCCAAGTCTATGAAGGATGTTATAACGCAGAGCCCAGAGAGCAGTTTGCTGAACGCTGCACTGCAGGACCTAAAGGTGTACCCCAGACGGAAGACATCGCAAGTGGGTACCATGGACGCAGCAAAAGAAAGAATAGAAACGCAGGATCTGCATCCAGAAGGGAAGGCATCCCAGATGATCCAGAAGATGGAGAAGAAGGATCAGGAGTAAAATCCGTATCCTGCATCAAGAAGAACAGATGAAGAAACTGTAAGTGTGAATGTACATTGTTCCTTATTGCTCCCCCAACCTCACCTGAATGAATGTTAGCATTCCCCTGTCTGTTTTATGTGTTTTACCTGAACATTTAATATCATAGACAATGACATGATACGAACTCCCCTTGTATATAGTTGAGCACCTTTGTGTGCTCCCCTTTGGTTTTAAGACCAGCTGCACATGAGAAGTAATGCACGAACTCTGCATTTTGAACTTTGAAGCTGCTTATTGAGACTTTTTGCACTTTTTGAGAATTTTTGAAAGTTTTAGCACTTTTTGAAAAGGAAAGAGATTTTATACTTTTATACGAAGCAATGTCTTATAATGTCTTTTACAGGAAAGAGGGTAATGACGAGTACATACCCATGCACTTATGTTTATAGTTAATGCAACGTTCCAAGAATCGTGCCTCCCGGAAGGGAAGAAATCAAGAATTCATAATGTTTATTGTTATATAATATAAAAATGTTTTCAGGGTAACCAATGTAGAGTCGCGCGCGGACGCGCTGTTTAACTCCGGGAGAATATGGCGCCCCTGCGATCAGGTGGCCACAAAGGGAACTGCAGCCAGGCAGTTAGGACATGGTAAACACTACACCCTCACAGCCCACATCCCCACGCATAGAAAGGGTTCACATCCTGCTCTGAGGTCAGACACTATATGAGACCGGAGGAGTGGTGGATGAGGAGTGGGTTGGGCACACCAGAAGGTCAGGTGACTGACAGTATATAGAGAGGGGGAGGAGTAAAGGAAGTTAGTAGGCTGAAGTAGCTGAGATGCAAAGACCTAAGAGTAAGCCATGGTGCTGAGATGCAAAGACAGAAAGAGATTGCACGTCCTGGAAGAGCCTAAGCTGAGGAGCGCAGACCCGTACTGAGCCAATGCGAGCCAGATGGGGGGAAAGCCCGTCCAAGATGCTGAAACCACCAGGAGTGTGATAGACAGAGAAGGGACGGTGTAACCCGTGCCCTGGACAGCAGCAGAAGCTACTAACAGCAGGTGGAGAAGCCCTCCTAGATACCGAAGGAAACAGAGGAAGGAGCCTGGCAGAGCCTCATGCTGGAGGACTGTTGCAGGCTGGGCTAGAGCAGAGTGTCAGCTCTGAAGGGGACCGACGATTCACCCGGTATCCCCAGATTCACTGACGGGGAGCTTTAGTTTCAAGCTGGAGTTCCTAACCCAAAGAACAGGCAGCACAGTGACACACTAGGACTCACAGAAGCCCGAGTCACCGCTATACTGTTCAGCGTCCGCATACACCCGTGTAAGACGGAGAGAGAGAGTAATAGCCCGGAAAGGCACACTTAAAGACTGTGTGAGGGGTCACAAGGAGAGAGGAGCCTGGCTGCAGGGGAGAAGGGAACCCGGAAAGGGAGAATGCAACTGAATGTTAACAGCTGTGTAAAGAATTGCCGATGACCTGTAAACTGCTTGAAAGAACTTAAGTAAAGCTTTGGAAACCCTGCATTGTCTCCTGCCTGCTTCCATCTACAGACCCTTTCTCCCATACAGGCTTGCACTGGAAAGATCTCAACCTGCAGAGCTACAGCCTGTCAGCTCCAGCCCTGAGGAGAGATCCCTGCAGCTGCAAAGTAAGTGTGCTCCTACAACAGCCTCACACACAACAGACTTTAAACCCTTGCTGCCCCGGGGGATACAGTTCTCCCCACTGGAACTATACCATCCCCGCTGCCCTCACATCACCCCCGGAGGTTCTGCAGCAGCGGCGGCCCCATCACTGGCCGCACCAAGTGGGTGGCGTCACCCGTGACAATATCCCTTGTAAATATCCCCCTTTTATTGTGCTGAGCCAGGGACACGGTCCGGACCAGGCCACCAGTGACATCCCCAGCAGCAGACCGGTCCGGTACCGAGTACCCCACGTCCCTTGGGGCTCCACAACCGCACCTGACTGGACGCTACCACCTAAGAACTGTGAGTAAATGAGTGAAATTGCACCAGCTGTGTCCGTGAATCATTCTATTGTCCTCTGCCCTGCACTACAACTTCCCCATTTACACATAGACTTTTACGCCTGCCCCAGGGGACAACATCTAGCTGCACTGTCATCTGTCCCGGAAGTCTGAAGTGCAGCGTCGGCCATTCCTGGCTGAGCACCGTAGGTGGCGTCACGACATTAATCCCCAAAACCATAATCCCCAAACTTTTATTGACACCGCTAGGGTCACGGAGCCGGGTCTCGACCCCCATGACTTCCACAGCAGAACTGTAGCCCGGTTTTGAGTATCCCACAGCCCTGGGAAATGTGTCACGCACTTTCTGGACGGAGTTGGCGCACAGTGCAATGTGCTCAACACCCATCTCAGAAAGAGAAGCGGTAGCTGCAGCAGCTGACAACACTACCTAGGCTACCTAAATACTGTGTGCCTCCTAGTGATGCCTGTGTCCTCAATTACTATTTGATATCTCAGCCCCCAGTACTTTCTGACCCTCAGTGATGCCTGTGCCACCCAGTGATCTTTGTGCCCCCCATGTGATGACTGTGCCCCCCCAGTACTGTGTGCCCCCCAGTACTGTGTTCCCTCAGGTAATGCCTGTGTCCCCCAGTACTATATGGCCCCCCAGTGATTCCTGTGTGCCCAGTACTACTGGGTGCCTCCCAGTGATGCCTGTGCACCCAAGTACTATGTGATATCTGTGCCTCCCAGTACTTTCTGCTGCCCCCCCAATGAAACCTGTAGCCCAAGTACTATGTGCCCCTGGTGATCTCGATGCCCCCCAGTGTTGCCTGTGCCCCCCAGTGTTATGTTTCTCCCAGTGATGCCTGTCCCCTCCAGTACAATGTGCCCTCCCAGTGATGCCTGTGACTCTAGTGATGCCTGTGCCCCCAGTACTGTTTGCCTCCCAGTGATGCTTGTAGTCAAGTACTATGTGATATTTGTGCTACCCAGTGCTTTCTGCCACCCCCCCCAATGAAACCTGTGCCCCAAGTACTATGTGCCCCAAGTACTATGGTGATCTCTATGCCCCTCAGTACTATGTTTCTGTGGCATCGTAGAGTCCGGTTGCCACAATGCCATTGCCTTCCTCGGGGGGTAATGTCATGCTTGGAAGCAAGAAGGGGTATCCACACCAGGTAAGTCCACAGCATGCAACACTTTTCCTGACTCCAGACGTGATGGGGGAGCCCTGAACCCAGGGCCTGGGAGCTTGGTTACTTAGTTAAGTTCCTAGGAGAACTGTGAAGATCACCTGTGGACTGGAGCAGTGCTAAGCTCATCCCAGGTAGAGTAGAGAGTGAGGAACAGCAAGCGTGAGAGTCCAGTAGGAGAAGGTCTGAGGAAGGAGAGAAGAAGGCCTGAGGAGTGGAGCCAGTTAACCGGCTCACCCCAGAGCAGAACATCAGAAACGGACACCAGAGTGTGAGGTTGTGAGGGTGTTCCAGGCCCAGCAGCCAAAACAGGAAGGCAGGAGATTCCAAGTCTCCCGGCCACAGCAAAGCACCTGGAGGCACAGCAGCATCGAAGAGCTCAAGGACAGTAGCCAGAGGAGTGGTACCCAGGAAGGGCTCAAGCTGCCTGCATACAGGTGAGAGACTTTCCAGCAGGAAGAGAGGGTCACAGCTTAGGCTGCTTTCACACAGCGTTTTTGTGCTGTCCGAGGGGATCAGACTTTTTGCTGCACCCCTCGGACAGCAACGGATCCAAACTGATGACTGCAATCGGATGCCAAATAGGCATCCGATTCCGATATTTAGCAGCATCAGTTTGGATCCTCTCTCCTATCCCTGCTCCTCCTGTCATCTCGTCCCCCTCCTCTCTCCCTCCTGTCACCTTTCTCCTCTGTCTCCCTCTTTGTCCCCTCTGTCTCCCCTCTTTGTCCTCCTGTTGGCCCCTTCTTTGTCCCCTATGTCTCCCCTCTTTGTCCTCCTGTTGGCCCCCTCTTTGTCCCCTATGTCTCCCCTCTTTGTCCTCCTGTTGGCCCCTTCTTTGTCCCCTATGTCTCCCCTCTTTGTCCTCCTGTTGGCCCCTTCTTTGTCCCCTATGTCTCCCCTCTTTGTCCTCCTGTTGGCCCCCTCTTTGACCCCTATGTTTCCCCTCTTTGTCCTCCTGTTGGCCCCCTCTTTGTCCTCCCTCTTTGCAGAGCTTAAAAAATAAAAAAAATCTTCATTCTCACCTCTCCACGACACCCACGGTGCTTCCAGCTTCTCTGATCAACAGGACCTGGCGTGATGTTACAGTCACATGACCGGTTACCGCGGTAACCGGTCATGTGACTGCACTGTGACGTCAGGCCAGGTCCTAGAAGCACAGAGCGCAGGAGGCATCGCTGGATCGTGGAGAGGTGAGGATAATGATTTTTTTATTTTTAACCCTTTCATTTCACTGGATATCACTTCTGCAATGTATGAATATACATTGCAGAAGTGATATTATGGCACAGAGCGATTTTAGTGTACTGAGCATGCTCAGTGCACTAACATCGGGTCCGAGGAGACATCGGCTGTTTCCTCGGATCCGCGCTCCATAGGCCCCATGTTATGTGGCGCGGATCAGGTCGGATCCAATTCGGTTTTGGGCACAGCAAAAAATCGGCCAGAATCGGATCAGACAAAAATCTGATGCCAATAAGGCCAAATCCAATGTGATCTGTGCCCATAGGATAACATGGGGCCAAAATCTGATCCGTGGCTGTCGGTTTTACAACGGACAGCCACGGATCACAGAAAATCGCTGTGTGAAAGCAGCCTTAGCTACAGACAGCCAGGACAAGCAAGGAGAAGCGCAACAGGGAGGCCTCAGAACTTACCGAGTGAGGAGATCCCCAACTTGCTTCCAGGCCATCCGGATTCCTAACAACTCCTGTGGACAGTGCCCTGGTCTGAACCTCCTACTACCGGTAAAGGTAAAGGAGTCTATGTACTGTGTGTCTATCGGTTATTCCGCGCCCTCAGTCCTGCACCCCAACGGCCTATCATCGCCATGGACTTTACCGGTTGCCCTGGGGAACCGCTTCACCCATGGGGAGTAATACCACCTTAGCTGCGATCCCATCATCCCCACCATTCCATCCCCCACTGCCTCTCTGTGCTGCTTCTGCTGTGCAGGCTCTTCCCTCCTCCTCTCCTCTTCTCTGTCACTCACAGCATGCAAATTATTTGTCCTGAAGTCGGCTCCAGATTCCTGCCCTGACAAAGCATAAACAGCACAGCAGGAGGTGGCACACAGAGGCAGTGGGGGGTGGAATGGCCACACTCAATCAAGCTCACTCCAGCCACAGTGACTACCTCCATGGCTTCTAACTGTAAGTTTTACAAAGCCTATATCTCGGGGTACACAGCACACAGACACATGGGGGACCCCTTCCCTGAATGCAGCAGACATGCTCATTCAGTGCTGTATTTAGATTGCCATGCAGTAGGGGGGTGACAGATCACACTGGGGTAAAAATCGGACAAGTGCATTGCGAGAAAAACTCGCATTGCACTCGGACCACTGTTAATCAATGCCTGAGAGTACATTGGTGTGTGTTGGATGCTTTTTTCAGAATCTAGATGTGGAAAAAGACGCAACATGCTGAGACAGTATGAAATTCATGTGCGAGACTCTCCCACGCAGCGTCTATGTGATCCAGTCGACAGGGTACCATGACAGGGGGTTATTTCAGTGGGGGGATCACGGCTGGTCGGTTCCCGGTTCCGTGCCCTGGACCCTCAGTGGCGGGGGTGATGATCATGGGGGAATTGGTATCGTGACACCACCTTTGGTACCTGGTAATAGGGTTACCAGCGCTGCGGCCGGCCGCTGAGGAGATGTGAATGCAGCTTTGGTAGTACAGCTCCCACAGGTGGATCTTTACCTCAGGGTAGCGGGGTAGATGAGGGGAGTAGTAGTAGCGGTTCTGCTGTGAATGCTGCAGGCAGCGGTGGTGAAAGCAGGCATACAAACACAATAGTCTTTGGTTTCGGTACTCTTTTACTGTTGTCCGGTAATGGTAAGGTACGGTCCAGGAGGGTAACCAGCTTGGGTCATTCACCTTGGAGAGTTGTGAGGCCTCCTCTGTTAGAGTGTGCGTCGTTTGGGGTAAGTCCTGCCTGTAGCTGAACCTGCCGCTCTTTCTCCCTCTCAGGGTGCTGTTCAACAACCGACAATGAGGACCTTTCTGCGGGATCCCTATTCTCTGCTCAGGTCCCTGGTCCTATGCTTGGTCAGGTTTGGAGTCTTCTACTTGTTACTTCAGGTGGACTAGATCCTCCTGATCTGTCGGGGCTTTTCCTGCTACTATGTGTTATTAGCAGTTGCGGACTCCGGTGTCCGGGTAACCAAAAGGGTTCTCAAGTCTGCTCCCTTCTTCTTACTTCTTACTTCCTCCACTGGCCTCTGGCCCTCTCCCTAGGGTGCAGCACAGCTGGGTCAGTGTTTCCTGGTCCTGGGCCTGGCTTAATCCCAGCGACCAGCTCCTTCACTGCTCTGGGCAGACTAACTCCCTTGCTGTCCCTGTGGAACTAACTAAACTAAACTGACTCCTCCCCTCAGGCCTGGATATTTAAGGGGAACTTACTTAAGGCAGCAAGTAGAGCTCCCCCTCCAGGACTGGGGTGGAAGGTGTTGTGTGCTGTGTGTACCAAGGTGTATATTCCTCCTAGCACCGGTGGGTCCTGTGGCAATCCCCTGCAGGGGTGCCACATATGGATCCGACAAAATCATGGACCATCCGAGTGTGAAGCTGAAACCCTCAGAACCTTGTAATAAGCGCTGATAAGGAAGCATCACAAGACTAATCAGAAAGTAACAGGCTGCAGAAGTCGGATAACTCCTGGAAGCGAGCCTCCACGGATCCCAGGCAGCATGTCCCAGCACATAAATGTCGAGATGATGATCGTCCTGGTCCAGGAGAGGCTGTTTCCAGTGTCTCTCTTTCCTTGCACCTGTGATGGACCTGAGACCGTATGTATTTTGCTTAAAATTCTATGTCTATGATATGTCACAGTTTTTTAAGACTAGCGTAGTCATAACTCATTGACTTGTAAAACTGACAGCAACTTGAGAAACCCTTCTGCCTCAGAGTCGGAGTACCACACAGAACGACCTGGCGATTCTGGTGATGGTGGCTTGGGCCCTTTAGTGTCTCAAGAAGATCCAGTGGCATCATCTAACACAGCAATCCCTGAGTCACGGTCGTCTGAAGAGCCATCCCAAGCCCCACCTTTGTCAGCTTCCCAAAGCCAGCCACCAGGGGAGCAAGGACAAAGTGCCAGACCCAGTTTGCCTAGGCCAAGGTCCCCCTTTCCTCACCTGTGTCACGTAGGGCAAGGTGCCGTAGGCCGTTATCTTCCTCCAACCTACGTCGCGACAAGGACACGGGGGTCTTGCAGTATGTTGCGAGGACTGTAAGTGATGATGGTGGGGAAGCCTTTGGATGCAGCCTCAGGAGTTATTTGAGGGAGATCCCATGGCCACTGAGGCCACGTGCAAGGGCTGCAGTTCAAATTGTGCTGGATGCATGTGTGCCACCAAATAATCCCCTTTTGGTGTTTAATTTACTGGAGCAGTGGCAAAACTCATCAGACAATTTACTAGGCATGACCGACACCCAGCACACAGCAGTAACCTCAGCATCATCATCCTCACAGGCCACGCACACTATTGCAAGACCTCCCAATCCTTGTCTGCTATGGCCACCATTTAGGGACATGCTGTCTTTGCAACATGCCCCAACAGTAGGCCTCACGGTACCCGCCCAACATAACAACCCTCAACAACAAGGGCCACACACGA
The DNA here is from genome assembly GCA_033576535.1 of Allobates femoralis. NCBI lineage: Eukaryota > Metazoa > Chordata > Amphibia > Anura > Aromobatidae > Allobates > Allobates femoralis. The sequence goes on from JARQOC010000004.1 coordinate 599,551,437, forward strand.
CCAATCTGGATCCTGGTCGAACATCACCCAATCGCAGGACACACAAGGGGTTAATTTCCCCCAAGACAGCAGTAATTAGTACAGTCAAACACAGTATGGCCCTGCATATCAACATCAAAGGCAGGTCAACCAGGGTGCACATATCGGTCATCAGAGGGCAGATTTTGTGCGCATGCCTCAAACTGCAAGACGGGCAACACATATCTCTCAACCCATACACCACCAGGATACCATGGAACACACATTTCCGTGCATTATTTTAAAACATACATTAAACAATAACAATATTGTTAAGGGTGATTATGGCCTCAATTGAGTCTCAGAATGCAATCTGTAACGTTTTCACAGGGCACATCATCAAAGGTATATAGTTGATGCGCCGCCAACAATCATATTTAAGGGCCAGCGACATATTGCTCTTGCTACGCGTCTGAGCCTTGAGGGGACCCCAAAGAATTAGCAAACTGCTCACGCCCTCGCAGTTCTGATGGCTCATACCCCGGCCTAATAACCGATACTACCGGAGGGTAGTCATTGTTTTGAGGAGGGTCAAATGTGGGTATGGTCACCTGGTATAGGCGTAGAATTTATCGGGATGACAGCGTAATAGAGCATACAGCCTCTGAAAATGGCCACGAGAGCTTCGCTGATGGAGGAGAGGATGGACCCACTTTCGTCGACGCCTCCTCGGAACGGGAATGATTGGAGTATGGTGTCCCATATCGTCTGGAAATGACACAATGGATAACACCCGATCTGTGGTGTTTAGGGTCAGGTTAATCACCATTCCATAAGTGGCTGGACACGTGTATAACACTGCTTACTCAGGGGATATATGTCATCTCAGTCAACACATATGTCCATGGGAAACTGCCTCCAAAGAGGCCTGATCGCCACTCATCACTTAAACCCCAATTGGTCACACATTGCAGACAATTTTCTGACAAATTTCTTATTACTATCGGATGAGTTTCATGGATTGCACACGGTGAACACACGGATTACACACGGACACCACTCAGATGTGATCTGGGAAAATGTCGGACACTCGCATAGCAGTTGCAGGCCACACGGATCAATAAATGCATGACACTCATCCGACTCTCCTGGATCAGAAATGGACCGATTTAAAAAACAGTGTGTTCCCACCTTAGGCTAGGGTCACACTGGGAAGGCACAATCCAGTAACCGGATCAATTACCAGATCCGGTATTGGACTGTGCCTTCATACTTATTTTAACCCCTTCCCGACTTATGACGTTGTACAACGTCCTGGGACGGTAAGGGGGGTTTGATATGAGCTCCGACGCGGCGCTCACATCAAAGCTCCGACATCTCAGCTGATCTCATCAGCTGAGATGTCGGGGTAACAGCACCGATCGGATCCGGGATCCTATCGGCGCTGTTTCCCCCTTGGATCCCGCTGTCAATCGCTGACAGTGGGATCCAAGGCGGCCATGGCGTGGAACGCGCTGTTCCCCGCCTGCTCCGGAGATCCCGGATATTTTTGCGGGATCTCCGGTGCTCACGTGACAGCCCGGGATCCTGGCTAGACCCCGGATGCTGTCACAGAGCGGTTTCATGTTGTGGTTGGCAGGCGCTGCCAACCACAACAGGTCCGCAATTCTGAGAGATACAGATGAGCTGCAGCTCATCTGTATCTCCAGAAGCGATCGGACTGGGCAGAAGGTGCCTCTTAAAGAGTGTAAAAATAAGAATGAATTGATTAATAAAGTTTTTAAAAACCTCTAAAAAAGAACAAACATAAAAGTTAAAAACTCCCCCCTTTTCCCCCAATCACAATAAAAGTATTAAAAAAAAAAATACACGTTTGGTATCGCCGTTCAGAATCGCCGATCTATCATCATATTAAATCTGTTAATGGGAGCCGTAAACTCCGTAACGGAAAAAATGGTCCAAACGCCAAAATTCTGTTTTTTTGGTCGCCGCAACATTGCTATAAAATGCAATAACGGGCGATCAAAACTGCGGATCCCCCCAAAATGGTATCATTAGAAACGTTAGCTCAAGACGCAAAAAATAAGCGTCACACAGCCCCAGATCCAAAAAATGAGGACTCTATGGGTCGCAGAAATGGCGCAAAAAAGTCAGTTTTTGTTTTTTTTTTAACAAACATGTTGGGAGTCTACTAACTCGTACCGACCAAGGCATCACCCCGTCCCTCGTTTTACCATATAGTGAACATGGCGACTAAAATACCCAAAAAACAAATGTGTTATTGCACTTTTTTTGCAATTTCACTGCATTTAGAATTTTTTTGCAATTTCCTGTACAATATATGGTAAAATAAATTACTGCATATGAAAGTACAACTCGTCCTGCAAAAAACAAGCTGTCATATGTCTATATTGACGGAAAAATAAAAAAGTTATGGCTCTTGGAAGCAGGAGAGCGAAAAAACGAAAATGAAAAGTGAAAAATTCCCGGTCATGAAGGGGTTAATATGTAAAATTGCAACCCTCATTCCGGATCTGAATGCATTCATGCATCCGGTTTTGGAATGAGGATTATTGCAATTGTTAAAAATGCATCTGAATCCGGGTCCGGTACCGCAAGGTAATTTATGTACCTTGTGTTACTGGATCCGGTTCACACAGCCGCCCAGTGTAAAAAAAATGGGCTGCTAAAGCTTCAACAGGGCCCCCAATTATTGCAGATCTTCAATAGCATGAGTCTCTTTCTAAAGACTAAAGGGACTTTAGGGACCCCCTAGGCTCCAGGACCCGGGTACGATTGCAATCCCTGCACCCAGTGAAGTTCATGGAGCCCCCAATTATTGTAAATCTTTAATAGATTAGTCTTTTTCTAAGGGATAGAGGGACTCTTGGGCCCCCCTAGGCTCCAGGGCCCGGGTGTGCTTCCAACCCCTACATCTATTGTAATTACGCCCCTCCTGCATGCAACCAAAACTACCAAACTTGCTTCAAATTGACCCCAGTCTGTGGCTATCCTCTCTTCTTCCTCCTCTCTAGTATTTTGGGAAATGCTAATTTGGAGGGGCACAATTCATAGCAGGTCAAAGGTCATAAAATGTTGGTAGGAGCAGATGGGCACTTGGTGTCAGGTAGGGTATGCTGCTCAGCAGTAGGGTGGACTCTGCAGCACTGCATGGGTTAATGTGAATCAGCCTTTGTGAAGGGTTTGCTAACCTCCCCCTCCTCCCTGTCCTCCTCCCTGTCCTCCTCCCCCTTCCCTCCCTCTCTCTAGCTCTGTTGCAGGCGCTGGATTCCCCCTTTGCAGCCTGAGAAACCCTCTTCCAGCACAGGGAAGGGGATCAAGGGATCAGGCCCAGGAGATCCACAGCCATGGAGGGTGCAGGTAAGCTGGCACCTAGATCCACCAGGCAGAGCTGGGAAGACAGGAAGGGCGAGCAGGCAGTATATGTCTGTGTATGTGTACAATGTGGCGGTGTATGGCATCAGAGTACATTGTATATGGAGGTATCACTATGGAGGGGGATGTATCCTCTTCCCATGGCACCGGTGGGGTGAAGCCTCCACGTGTGGCACCGCTTGTCGTGTGTCTTGATGGGACTGGGCAGGTGAGGGGCACATAGGCCACGTCCTGGGGATAAAGTTATGGCCGCAGGCTGGAGAGAGGAGCTTTGCGGGGATAAGAGGACTATCTATGGAGCAGTTAGGGGAAGGCAGCGCTGATTGGAAAGTTTGGGGCTCCGCACCGTAATCATTTCCATTACATCAACCATAGTGGTCAGTAACGTCCCCCTTGGAAGTTCATGGTATGTAGGATGTGGGTTCGCTCCCGCAAATGAATGGAGCTGTTATGGTTCACGGCGGAGGTATCCCTTCTTTTTTCTTCCTCCCTCCCCCCCCCCCCTATTATTATTGGGATCAACTGTGTTAAATCACATTTATGACCCAAACAAGCAGACGTCCCATTCGCCAGGTCTGTGCGGCCATTTCTGTAGGTCGGTTTGTATTAGAGAACCTCATCATGTACCGGTGGATCCGCCATCACATTTCTTTGAAGGTTGGCTCCTTCCGTCCAGTTTACAAAGTATTGATTATTTTTAAGCAAATTGATCAGTTTCAGGAAAAATGATATTCTATCTACACAGGTGACAACCGCCATAGTCAACCATTAAAGTGATCGTGCGGTTGTCACCCCTGACCGACACCATAATCTCCATGGTTATTAAGAATTATGACCATTGATATTACAAACTTTACGCTCCTTTTGGGTCTCTGGGTGACAACTCCTATGACATTGTCATGACTGATGGTTGTCAGCACCCACAATGGTTTAGAAATGTCTCAAAACTTGCAGACTTTCCTATTGCACTTCTTTGATAATTCTGATTCCGGAACAAAATATCAGAATTATGGTGAAGATTGACACTTACGTGGTATTCTAAATGGTAATATTCATGGCGTATCTACAAGGCGTCATATCTCCACATAGTTGCAGGCTGGACATGCAGATAACAGACCTTATGGCATTGCTTTTCAGTACCCTGTTGGGTATAACCACAGTGAAGGGTTAATTTGGTTCAGTTGGCTTCATCATTGGTATGTGAGAGGAGCTGATGATGTCACAATGCAGAAATGAACAGAGATGGATTACCCCTTTTAAGATGGCAATGAGTAATGGGATCTGGGATCCTTTTTATTTTCCAGAAATGTAATGCCCAGTTGTCCTCATATGTCCACGGAGGGGCAAAAAGAGAAGGGACACACTGGCACTCTACCTATCCAAAGGAGCTGTAAATAGTAGACCTAAGTTTTATTTGATTGAGCCGGACATCGCGCTCTGTACCTGAGCAGTGAATGTCGGACATGAGAACCTGTCCTAGGTATAAAGGATAGAGAAGGTGTATTATAGAAATGGTCCATGAGGCTTCTCTGGGACCCAAAATAATAGAAAACCCAATCCTGGTGAGTCCCATCCCATTGGAAATCCTGATTCCAATGACTATCACTATCCTGTGGCTAGTCCCATCTGCATGGTTGTTCCCATCCCCAGTTTAGTCTTATTCCCATAGCTATCGCTAGCCACCTGACTAACCCCTTCCCCATGGCTATCCCCATGGATATCACTATCACTATGGCTTGTTCCATCCGCATGGCTTGTTCCATCCGCATGGCTTTTCCATCCCCATGGCTAGTCCCATGGCTATTGCTATCCCTATGTCTTGTCCCACCCCCATGGTTATCACCATCACCATGGCTATTCCCATAGATATTGCCCTCCCCATGGCTATCGCCATCCCCATGGCTACCCCTATAGATATTTCTATCCCTGTGGCTTGTCCCATCCCAATGGCTATTCACTATCCCCATGACTATCCCCATAGATATTACCACCCCCATGGCTTGTCCCATCCCCATGGCTATCACTTCCCATGCTGTCGCAATTCCCATGGCTATCTCCATGGCTTGTCCCATCACCATGACTATCATTATTCCCATGCTATCGCTATTTCCCATGGTTACACCCATGGTTATCACTATCCCATGGCTATCCCCATCTCCATGGCTTTCACCATTACCATGCTATTGCTATTCCCATGGCTCTTCTGCTATCCTCATGGCTTGTCCCATCCCCATGGCTATCACTATCCCCATGTCTTGTCCCATCCCATGGCCATCACTTCCCCATGTCTTGTCCGATCCCATATCTTGCCCATCCCCATGGTTATCACTATCCCCATGGCCATCACATGGCTTGTTCCTTCCCCTAATATTGCTATCCCTATGGCTATCACTATCCCCATGCTATCGCTTTCCCATGGCTATCCAGCTATCCCTATGGCTTGTCCTTACCTATGGCTATCACTATCCCATGCTATCACTACATGACTTGTCCATCCCATGTTTGTCCATCCCATGGCTATCACTATCCCATGCTATCACTATCACCATGGTTATCCCATGGCTTGTCAATCCCATGGCTATCCCAGCAAAACTTCAGGCAGGGGCCTGATGCAAGCTCCAACGGCCCTAATTATTGCATGTTTATGTATAGTCTTTTTCATAGCGAAGGACTTTGGGGCCCCTAGCTGCAGGCCCGGTGCGATTGCATCCGCACTATGTATTACGCCCTGGCTATCACTATCCCCAGCGCAAACCCCATGGCTATCGCCATGGCTAGTCAAATCCAATAGCTATCTCCATAATTATTGCTATCCACATAGTTATCTCAGGCTATGCTATCCCAATCTAGATGGCTATGGCTATCCACCTTGCTATCCCTACCCCTATGTATTTGAGAACCTGTGTAGGGTTCCCCTCTATGTTGCCAACATAGCGGTGGGTAAAGGGATTTACTTGGGTGGCAAAACTCAGCACTATTATGGCCAGGTTTCATCTTCTTGGATGAGATTAGGAGCTAGTTTTTTAGTTACTAGTAGAAAGTTGCTATTTTTCCAGGTCAATAAAAAAAAAAATTTGTCCCTGGGCCTTTCTGAATGGGCTCATAAACTCTCCAGCGTTTGTCCACCCTGATGTAATCTATGCAGTGCAATTCATTACAGCATAAAGCAGGGATTAGGGGGTGATGGACTTGCAAATTTCCTTCTAACTCATGTGAAAAGAATAAAGAAAACCTCGCCCTAGGGCCAGTCCCTGAGAATGTATATTAGTGACAGTAAGGTTGGCCTCTACTTGTACAGTATTTACTCCTGTAGTTCTGGTTGTCAAAATTCCTAGGCATTAACCATGTAAATTTGACGCTTTTTTCCCCTTCGAAATAACACAATGTACCGGTTATATAGAACACGTGATTCTTCACGAACATAATACAATTCTAGACAAAAATTAATTCAATGTTCCGTATATGAGGAGAGGAGTTGTGTTTTCTTTTCACTCTTTCTCGAAATTTTGGGCCTTGTTGCATGAGGCCTACTTTTGACCTTTTTATGAAATTCAGAAACATATGTAAACCTGGATCTAGCCCTCTTGCTATCACTAGCTGTCCCTGCACCTTCCTAGCTGTTCCCTAACCATTCCTCCTGAGCTAAAGGGGCCTATAACGATTTAGAAAAATGAATTAGAATTTACATATGGTCTCCATCTAGGAGACTGGAAAGGCGGGCTCCATGATTCCCTCCTCACGGTGTCCAAGCACGCCCCGCTGGGTGTCATCCCTCCTGCTGCTTTGCTGCCTCCTTTTGGAATCTTTCACCCTCTCTGCCAGTGTAATTCCCGGCCGGAACGTCATATCCGCATTATGGGCCTAATCACGTGATCGGCCTGGCTCCTCGCATGCGCAATGCGCACATTGAAACCGGGCCGATCACGTGATTAGGCCCACAATGCACCAGGCTGCATATGACGTTCCGGCCGGGCATTACACTGGCAGAGAGGGCAGGAGATTCCAAAAGGAGGCGGCAAAGCAGCAGGAGAGATGATGCTCAGTGGGGCGTGCTTTGACACCGCGAGGAGGGAATCATGGAGCCCGGAGCCCGCCTTTCCAGTCTCCTAGATGGGACCATATGTAAGTTCTAATTAATTTTTCTAAATCGTTTTAGGGCCCCTTTAGCTCAGAGATGGATGGTTAGGGAACAGCTAGGAAGGTGCAGGGACAGGTAGTGATAGGAGAGAGGGCTAGATCAAGGTGACAGGTTCCCTTTAAAGTCCAGAGACCAGCTTGGTCTAGCCTGTAAGTCTCTTGAGTTACATGGGAGTCGGTGTTGCACGCCTGAAGTAGTGACAAAATTATAGAAGAAATGAAAGGCGGCACTCACTGATTTGTGTTCATCTCCGGGTGTTTATTCAATCATAAGAATTGACATTCGTGTGGGGAGAGGGAGTATGGAGGCGGTCGGACGACGGCATGCCATTTCACGGGGATCACCGCTTCAACGGGTCCTGTGCCAATCAGAATCAGATTTTTATCGAAATTCAAAAACATATGTTGGGTAATCCTACAATTACGAGGTTTTTATCAGGCTGGCGACTTTGGGTGTTGCTCCCGTCCTGTTGACATTGAGTACCTATTCGGACCCTTGTGTATCCGGTTTAGGAGATCATCTTCACATAAATTGGAGACATTCCTTAGGTCTTCTTCGAAGTCAACACTTTTTTCTGAATTTTTAAATACTTGTTAAGAAAATCAGTTTTTTGAGTGCCATTCTTATTGTAACATTTGTGCCGTATGTTTTTTCATATAAAAAGCATATGGTGTTATTAAAAAAAATGTTTTACCCCACATCATTTACGGTTAAAATGCTTTGTCATGTAACGTAATGTGACACCGTAACTTTAGCCCTCTAAAATCGTCACAAAAATAGGATGATTTTTCACAACAAAATCCTCGTGAAACCTTTATTATTTATTATGTTGGAATTTAGAAGCAGTGTACAAATCTAGGTTTAGGTTACTGAAGAGATGTGAAGCTCAAGGTTTGCTCAGTTTTTAGGCATGGTCATGGATACATGGTGATTGTCTATGTATGAGATTCTAAGCGTTAAACCAATACATGTCAACTTTTAGGCAAGGTGTGACGCGAGTCACTACAGTAATAAAAGTCCCAGAAGAGGAGAGATAAGACTACAATTACCGATAGACAATTATTATTATTGTACTACTTACTGGATAAGTAAAGGGAGGTTAAGCAATCCGAGGTCAGGTCCAGAAAATAACGCAGTACAACAAGGAGTAGTCAGAGACAAAATCCACTTACCGAGCCGGGGTCAGGAAACCAGAAAGACAAGACAGTTTACAGAGAACAGGCAAAAGAGTAGTCAGGTCACAGGCAAAGGGTCAAAATCCAGGTAAGGGAATAAAGTCAGACTGGGTTAGGCACAGAGCACAGAAAGATCAGTCTTTCACAGGCAGCAGCAAGTGTACGATTGACACTGAATGGAGGAGCTAGCATGCTTAAGTAGAGGACAAATCAAGAGAAGTGAACACAGATTATTGCAGCACAGACTGAGCACACCAAAACAGACTGACAGCCTCCACATAATAGTAACATAGCAGACAAGGACTGTGTGGAGACCGTGACACAAGGTCTTTGAGGAGGAGCAGTACATATGGTGTATGAAGTGGACTGCTTGGAATTTCTTTCACATAGCTTTTCCTATCTTTTTGAGCCTTACCCTATCTACATGTTTCATTCTCCTCCATGGAAGAAAGCTACTGGAGACTCTTCTGTTAAGAGGATTCGCTGGGGACCCATGTGTTTTCGAACTCTTCTGGAAGTCCAGAAGGTCTTTTTTTCCATGAGCTTCTTGGATGTTCCAGAAGGTGTAATCAGACTTGTCCTTTATGCTGGCCAAGTCTCTAGCTGTTGAAGTTACAACACAACTTAGCATGTCTTAAAGGGTATCTTCAGGTCTTGACAATGCAGACATTTTGACAGCTCTAGACATATGAACCGGAAACCAGTTTTTATGTGGGTGTCTTTGGTTGGAGGGTGACTGATGAAAAAATACGGTAGTTATACTGTTGCGTACTGGTGTGCTAGGTCACTGTTCACGGCATTCACCAACAGTGAAATGTCCAGGCCTTTTCCATTCAGTATTGTTAGAGTAGAACAAAAGATTTACATGACCCTTATTCAGCAGCCCCTCGGTGGTCAGATCAGAACTCTGCAATGTCTGCTTTTCATTTTCAAACACCCAGTTAGAAAAAATTATTTTATTTTGGACTGCCTTTTAATAGCTATAGTCAAAAATTGCATTAAATTTGCTTTAAAGCATCCCACATGCCTATGAATGACATGATTAGTCTATTGATCTCAGTGTGCACTGTGTAATTCCTCATTTTCCCTGTGGGGGCACTGCAGGAAAATTCAACACTTGCTGCTAGAGTTGGTGTGATTTGCTTCTTAGAACCCGGTTCGTTTAAAAATGTGTGGACGCCAGATGAGAATCCTGAGAACTGCCTTCAACCTCCCAGCATGTATAGCCTTTCTTTTGATTAGCCAGCCTGGCACAATGTCACATGTGTCATGCCGCAACAATGATGTCACGCTATCGAAGAGAGAAGCTAAGGATGCTGGCAGGTTCAGTGGACACTAATTACTGACGTGACCGATGGACCCAGGTCCTGTGAATCGATTCGCACCAACTCTCCTTGTCAAGTCGTAACTTCCTATATCTAGGGATTATACATTCGACACCAATTAGCAAATGATACATTGGTCTCGGGAAGTCATATTCAGCTATTGGCAATGTTGGAATGGCGTGAAACTAACAGGTTAACCAATCACGCAAAGTGGACAGCATTCCTTAATGCTTGACAATCGCACCTATCAAGAGTTGGGATACATTAGCAAAGGGACAAGTCAATTCTTAAAGCCGATATGTTGGGAGTAGAAAAAATGGGCAAATGTAAGGTTCTAAGCGTCTTAAATAAGGGCCAAATAGTGATGGCTAGACAGACCACTAGACACAAGACGTGTGGTGTGACAATCAAAGGTGCTTCAAGGCATGGTCAACCACTGATGGGATCATGGGCGCCAAGATTCATTGATGTGTATATACGCTATTATAAGATCACCCCTAAGCCTTCGTTTTTCCAAACTAAATAACCCCAAGTGTTATAGCCTGTCTAGGTATTGCAGACCCATCAGTCCTCACAGGGACTACTCTCATGGCTTCTAACAGTGAGTTTTCCTAAGCCTATATCTCAGGGTACACAGCACACAGACACATGGGGGACCCCTTGCCTGAATGCAGCAGACATGCTGCATTCAGTGCTACATTTAGATTGCCATGCAATGGGGGGGGTGTAAGGTCCTCTTTAACCCATTTTCACATATTTTCCTCTATCCCCATTGCATCTCATTTTATGTATCAACCTTTTGTGTGGCACCGTATCAAAAGCTTTTGAAAAGTCCATATACACCACATCCACTGCATTTCTTTGGTCCAGTCCAGAACTTACCTCTTTATAGAAGCTTATCAGATTAATTTGACAGGAACGGTCCCTCGTAAACCCATATTGATATTGGGTCATGAGGTTATTTTCGTTCAGATACTCCAGTATAGCATCTCTTAGAAAACCCTCTAGGATTTTACCCACAGTAGAGGTTAAGCTTACTGGCCTTTAATTTCCAAGTTCAGTTTTTGTCCCCTTTTTAAATATTGGCACCACATTTACTATACGCCAGTCCTGTGGTACAGACCCTGTTTTTATGGAATCTTTAAATATTAAAAATAATGGTCTATCTATGACGGTACAGAGACCTTTGTAATGATCTTTTTACTCTTAGGCCTGAGAAGGGGACAAGGGGGCATCCTCTACGTCTGGAGGAAAGAAGGTTTAATCATAATCATCGATGCAGATTCTTTACTGTAAGAGCAGTGAGACTATGGAACTCTCTGCCACATGATGTTGTAATGAGTGAGTCTCTACTAACATTTAAGAAGGGCCTAGATGCGTTTCTTGAAAACTATAATATTACCGGTTATATATACTAGATTCTTTGATAGGGCGTTGATCCAGGGAACTAGTCTGATTGCCATATCTGGAGTCTGGAAGGAATTTTTTCCCCAATGTGAAGCTTAGTGTTGCCACATGTTTTTTTTTTGCCTTCCTCTGGATCAACATGTTAGGCTATGGGTTGAACTAGATGGACTTAAACTCTTCCTTCAACCTTAAAAACTATGTTACTATATGAACTGAAGGCTAGCCAATGTTTCCTGCTTCCATGCAAGGCATGCTCAACCACTGATGGGATCATGGACGTCAAGATTCATTGATATGTATATGAACTGAAGGCTAGCCAATGTTTCCTGCACCCACACAAGGCATGGTGAGTCCTAGGTCATACGAGTAGATTTCTTCGGCAGAGCGTTGAATGGATCAGCAGGGCTCGGGCTTAACTAACTTTACATTCAACTCTTCTTTGTTGTGGTCTTGTCGCTGTGGGGATAACGGGTCCAAGGAAGGCCTTGTATTGTTTAACAATCAAAGGTGCTTCAAGGAAAGCCAACTGCTGATGGGATCATGGGTGCTATAATTTATTGATGTGTAAAATGTCTGAAGGCTAGGCAAGGTTTCCCGTTCCCACGGAAGGGCATGATGGAATCCTAGTTCATAGATGTCTCTGGCAGAGCTATATATTTGAATGGATTAGAAGGGCTTGGGCTCAACCAACTTTGCAGTCAGCTCTTCTTGGTTGCAGTCTTGTCACTTTGGGGGGTAACTGGTCCAAGGAAGACTTTGTGTTGTGTAACAATTAAATGTGCTTCAAGGAAGGACAACCACTGATGGGATCATGTGCTCCAAGATTCATTGATGTGTGTAGGAAGTGAGCGCTAGCCAGTGTTTTACACTCCCATGGAAGAGCATGATGGGGTCATAAGTTTCTTCGTCAGAGCCATAGATCTGATTGGATCAGCAGGGCAACTAACTCTACAGTCAACTCTTCTTTGTTGCGGTTGTGATGCTTGGGGGCAGGTAACTGGTCCCAGGAAGGCCTTGTGTTGTCTAACAATCAGTGGTACTTCAAAGAAAGCAAACTGCTGATGGGATCATGGGTATGTGTATAAGGTCTGAAGGCTAGGCAATGTTTCCCGCGCCTACAGAAGGCATGATGGAGTCCTAGTTCATAGATTTCTTTGGCAGAGCCATAGATATGAATGAATTGGCAGAGTTTGCGCTCAACCAACTTTCAAGTCAACTCTTCTTGGTTGCGGTCTTGCCACCACTTGGAGGGGTAACTTGCCCAAGAAAAGCTTTGTGTGGTGTAACAATTAAAGGTGCTTCAAGGAAGGACAACCACTGATGGGATCATGTGCTCCAAGATTCATTGATGTGTGTAGGAAGTGAAGGCTAGCCAGTGTTTTACAATCCCATGGAAGAGCATGATGGGGTCATAAGTTTCTTCGTCAGAGCCATAGATCTGATTGGATCAGCAGGGCAACTAACTCTACAGTCAACTCTACTTTGTTGCAGTCTTGATGCTTGGGGGCAGGTACCTGGTCCAAGGAAGGCCTTGTGTTGTCTAACAATCAGTGGTACTTCAAAGAAAGCAAACTGCTGATGGGATCATGGGTGCTAAGATTCATTGATGTGTATAAGGTCTGAAGGCTAGGCAATGTTTCCCGCTCCTACAGAAGGCATGATGGAGTCCTAGCTCATAGATTTCTTTGGGAGAGCCATAGATATGAATGGATTTGCAGAGTTTGCGCTCAACCAACTTTCAAGTCAACTCTTCTTGGTTGTGGTCTTGCCACCACTTGGAGGGGTAACTTGCCCAAGGAAAGCCTTGTGTGGTGTAACAATTAAAGGTGCTTCAAGGAAGGACAACCGCTGATGGGATCATGTGCTCCAAGATTCATTGATGTGTGTAGGAAGTGAAGGGTAGCCAGTGTTTTGCACTCCAATGGAAGAGCATGATGGGTCATAAGTTTCTTCATCAGAACCATAGATCTGATTGGATCAGTAGGGCAACTAACTCTACAGTCAACTCTTCTTTGTTACAGTCTTGATGCTCGGGGGCAGGTAACTGGTCCAAGGGAGTCCTTGTGTTGTCTAACAATCAGTGGTACTTCAAAGAAAGCAAACTGCTGATGGGATCATGGGTGCTAAGATTCATTGATGTGTATAAGGTCGGAAGGCTAGGCAATGTTTCCGCTCCTACAGAAGGCATGATGGAGTCCTAGTTCATAGATTTCTTTGGCAGAGCCATAGATATGAATGGATTTTCAGAGTTTGCGCTCAACCAACTTTCAAGTCAACTCTTCTTGGTTGCGGTCTTGCCACTTGGGGGGGTAACTTGCCCAAGGAAAGCCTTGTGTTGTGTAACAATTAATGGTGCTTCAAGGAAGGACAACCGCTGATGGGATCATGTGCTCCAAGATTCATTGATGTGTGTAGGAAGTGAAGGCTAGACAATGTTTTCTTCTCCCATGGAAGGGCATGATGGGGTCATAACGTTCTTCGTCACAGCCATAGATCTGAATGGATCAGTAGGGTTTGTGCTCAACTAACTCTCCAGTCAACGTTTGTTGGTTGCAGTCTTGTGGCTGGGGGGGGTGAGACACAGGATCACTATTCTAGCAATCCATCTCAATGGTCAGACCCAATGGATAATTCATATAAATCCGTAACCCTATATTTAAAAGTTTATTTCACACTTCTTGACTCTCCATTTTTCCAATTTGCCAAATTTTACCATAATGGAAAAAAACCCCTTGAAACCTAATATATCCATCATTCAGTCAACTGTCACTGTAAACGCCCCGTGCTTCTTTCCAAAGTGGACCCGACCTTATTTCATTTTTCAGCCTGACATTTCGCACTTGTCGAATTGGAGCCGACACCTTTTTTGTGTGAATTCCACCGAAACGTCTTTGTTCGGCGTCTCCGGTGTATTGTTCTTCAATGTACGACGCCGATGAATGTATTTGCTCTGTTTAAATAAAGGATGATAATTTGCGTCTCGGTGAAAAGCTACAGTGTGCGGCGGTGACAGCCGCGCTCGCTACAGACCTTATGAGAATCGAGCAGTGTTTAGAAACGCACTCTATGAAATCTAATGCTTTTGCATCCCAGAGGCAATTATGGCATTTAAATCCTTTTACTGCAAAGCATTACTGGTCCGGCGGTGACGTGATTAACCATTTTTCCAGCTTTGTAAGCCGTTTGCACAGGCTATTATGAAGAAGAATAGAGAAGAAGGCCGGGGTTTCTTCTGGGAGAGTGAGGTATCGATGCATTGTCTGTGTTGGATATCTCCGGCACCAGATGGAAGCACAAGGTGAGTTATTTAGGGAGAGCGAGACTCTGCCGGTCTGAGCGGAGCCGATTCTGCAGCAGTCATTAGCTGCCTGGGGCAGATGTGCATTATACATGGAATGTGCTGGAGACCGGTTAGTGCAGCTGTAGGTTACGTCTGGTATTTTTCTTTCGCATGTGCTAATTTTGGGTTTACCCTTACAGAATGTGGCCCCCGTCACGAGGTAATTAAAGGTAAAGTGACTTCAGTTTTCCCGTTTAAGTAAATACTCATTTTTTGCAGTAATAGAATTTTGCATCATCGTTCTTCTTTAACCCCTTCATGACCTTGGAATTTTTCGTTTTTCATTTTCGTTTTTTCACTCCCCTGCTTCCAAGAGCCATAACTTTTTTCATTTTTCCGCCATTTATAGACATATGACGGCTTGTGTTTTGCGGGACGAGTTGTACTTTCAGATGCAATCATTTGTTTTACCATATAGTGTACAGGGAAATTGCAAAACAATTCCAAGTGCAGTGAAATTGCAAAAAAAGTGCAATTACACGTTGTTTTTATGGGTATTTTACTCGCCATGATCACTGTATGGTAAAACCGATGTGACGGTCTGATGCCTCAGGTCGGTACGAGTTCGTAGATACCAAAAATGTATACCTTTATTGGTATCTAAGTGGCGAAAAAAGATTCAGAAGTTTGGAAAAAAAAATAATCACACTTTTTGCGTCATGTTCCGCACCGCAGCGTTCTCATTTTTAGGGATCTGGGGCTGTGTGACGGCTTATTTTTTGTGTCTTGAGCTGACGTTTCTAATGATACCATTTTTGGGGATCTGCAGTTTTGATCCCCGTTATTCATTTTATAGCGATGTTGTGGCGACCAAAAAAAAAACGTCATTTTGGCGTTTGGACCATTTTTTCCGTTACGCAGTTTACGGCTCTCATTAATCGATTTTATATATTGATAGATCGGGCGATCTGAACGTGGCGAATACCAAACGTGTATTTTTTGTGAATGAGGGAAAACGGGGCTTTTATGTTTGTTTTTTTATACATGTTTTTAAAAACTATTAATTAATTATTCTTATTTTTACACTGCCCCATAGAGAGGCACCCTGCTGCACAGTCCTGATCGCTTCTGGAGATACAATGAGCTGCAACTCATCGTATCTCTCTGAATCGCGGACTAGTTGTGTTGGCAGCGCCTGCCAACCACAACCCGGAAGTGCTTTGTGACAGCTTCCGGGGTCAAGCCAGGACCCTGGGCTGTCACGTGAGCACCGGAGATCTCGTGGGATCTCCGTGCAGGCGGGAAACAGCATGTTCCCCGCCGCAGCGCCTTTGGATCCGCTGTCAGTGATTGACAGTCAGGATCCAAAGGGTTAACAGCACCATCCGATTGGTGCTGTTAGCCCAACATCTCAGCTGATGAGAACACTGAGATGTCGGGTGTTTGATGTGAGCTCACATCAAACCCCACTTACCGGCCCATGACGTTGTCAACATCATGGGTCTTGAAGGGGTTAATAACGCTTGGAAATGTGTATCCTTATTTCCCTTTTAATGGATGATTGATTGTATAATCATTGCTATGTCACAGACTAACAAGGGCAATGGTCAAGTCCAGCTTTTCAATTTATAACACTAAGGCTAAAGGTGTCTTCACACTGCGGTCATGGTCCGGGGCTGTCAGGGATGAAACTGACAGCCCCGGACCGGATACTGAACACAGAACAGGAGGGCAACCCGGCTTGATAGACTCCCATGTTAGGGAGCGCCAGATTGCCCCGGATACTGCCGGACAGATGGAAACCGGATGGCGGATCGCTGCCATCCGGTTCTATTCGGCCCAATAGGATACTATGGGGACAAAATCCGGTTCGGGGCTGTCCGGTTTATACCGGACAGCCCCGGACCGGATGTGACCGCAGTGTGAAGGCACCCTAAGTGCCCACTTTGCAGTTTTGCTGCTTTCTTTAGTTTCATTTTCTGCACCACAAACACATGACCCACAGTTTTGTAATGAAAGTCAATGTGTCTTTCCGGAAGCTGTGTATGTAGACAGTGTATGTGACAGTGTATCGTAGTGTATGTAGACGGTGTATGTGACAGTGTATGTAGACAGGTGGTGTATGTAGACATGTATGTAGACGGTGTATGTAGACGGTGTATGTAGACGGTGTATGTAGACATGTATGTAGAGTGTATGTAGACAATGTATGTAGACAGTGTATGTAGACAGTGTATGTAGACGGTTGTAATGTGTATGAACGGTGTATGTAGACGGTGTATGTAGACGTGTATGTAGACAGTGTATGTAGACATGTATGTAGACGGTGTATGGGAGACGGTGTATGTAGACGGTGTATGTAGACGGTGTAGTAGACTGTATGTAGACGGTGTATGTAGACAATGTATGTAGACAGTGTATGTAGACAGTGTATGTAGACAGTGTATGTAGATAGTGTATGTAGACGGTGTATGTAGACGGTGTATGTAGACGTGTAAGTAATGTATGTACGTGTGTATGTAGACAGTGTATGTAGACAGTGTATGTAGACGTATGTATGTATGTAGACAGTGTATGTAGACGGTGTAGGTAGACGGTGTATGTAGACGTGTTGTAATGTAGATACACATGGGAAAGCAAAACTTCAGCCCCGACATGTCACATGGGGGAAGGAACACCGGATTCTTCCTTCCCCCGTGTGATATCATTTCCTCCTGGGGAAAAATGCGGCCGTAAAAAAACGCTGTGTGTGAATGCTCCGCTTTTTTACCGATGCAAAATATTGTGGGAAAAAATGCGCCCACAAAAAAACACAGCAATTACCCATGTGTGAACTGAACGCAGCCTTGGGGTGGTTTCAGGGTACCTTTACACGCCGCTACCACGGGGTGAATTGCCGGTGCAAGATACATTTCTCGCATGTATCCGGATGTAGCCACCCGCCAGTAGTGGCGTGTAAAGGTACCCTCACACCTGCATTTTTTTTTTGTATCTGTATCCATCCCAAATCCTGACCCATCCTGATCAGGCATGCATGTCTATACTTATAATGGGGCGCCGGGACATCAGGTGGCATCAGGTTTTGGGACAGATACAGGTGAGTGCGTCGATTTCAGCTACTCCCCGGCTCATCGTGTTGTAATTTTGCATTGCAGAAAAAATCCTGATGCGTCAAGATGACGCACTGATTTCAACAAAGCCGCATCCGGCTCAGGATGGACATGGCCAACCCGATCAGTATTTGACACTGAGCATGCCCAGAATAGTTCCTGTATGCCGGAGTATATCTTTTCGTTCTCTTTCGCTCTCTCCTCTCAGAAAGCCGCCGGCATGTCCGTTAACTCTGCGGAAGTTGACGGTTTCTGTAAATTCATCCACTGTGCTTGTACTGCACAATCACGCGATACAGGGAATCACCCAGCCGTGTCACATGCGATTTGTGTGCCGCCGGCACTTCATGTGGTTATGTGTCTCCCATACAAGTGTTTGTTGCCCCCCCAGGCCCCCCCCCCCCCCCCCCCCCCCCTCATCACTGTAGTATCTGTGTATTGGGCTGTAATATGGACATTGAAATGGGCCATCTAAAATTGCTCTTCGCAAAATCTTCAGGATAGAGGATAACTTGCAATTCTTAGAAAGATCATAGACCCTGTTTAGAGGAAACTGCAAACTTGCGATTGTCCCAGGGCTGTGGAGTCGGTGTCCATTTTGGTGGAGTTGGGAGATTGAGGAGGCAGAGTCGGATGTTTGGCTTACTGACTGCACACCAGGGTTGTGGAGTCGGAGTTGGTGTCCATTTTGGTTGAGTCTGATTCAGATTCAGGGCAAATTGAGGAGTCAGAGGTTTGGTTTACCGACCCCACAGCCCTGATTTAGCACATCCAACTGCTGAGTCACATTAGTTATCCCATAACTGGGTAGTGGAACCTAAGAACAAAGATCTGCTGAGCTCCCTCTTGGGTAGAGTACGCACCTCCGCTTCATTCATTGCTTATGGGGGTGACTAGCAGGGCTGTGGAGTTGGAGTCATGGAGTCTGTGTCCATTTTAGGTGGAGTCGGATTAAGGGAAATTGAGAAGTCGGAGTTTAATGTTTGGCTTACCGACTCCACAGCCCTGGTGACTAAAATAGTGATATCTTATAGACAGTAAATGGAAGGGAGGTCGAATTGCACACCTCCATTCCACCCATAGAGGCCTAGAGCTCCACTTCAGGGTTCTGGAACCCAGTTTTGGGATCATTGAAGGTCCCAGTGGTTGTACCCCTGTAATCAGCACGTTATCCCTTACTGTATGGACTTATAGATAAAACAAGACCCGCTATTGTCGGTGAAAGGACATTCATGAGTTAGACATTCTTGGCCTTGTAAGAGAGGCTTTTTCACGAGGTCCAACAGTATTTGGAAAAATATTGTCATTTAGATGTCCCTAATACCCAATAAATGGTCATTTAGACCTTTAGACAGCACACAAGTCAAGGTTTGAAGTTTAACTATTCCATTATTATTTACTCAATTTATGACCACGATGGGCAATAACCACTGTCACTTGTATGAGCGTCATACGTCATTGTACCACAAAGCCAGAATCTCAGATTAGGTGAGCAGCTTTAATTGTCCAACTATTCCAAATTTCTAAGGGTCTACAGGGCATTTTTGTAGGTCTCAGAAAAAAACATAAGGGGGCTGCCACCCCGTTCTCTGAAGAGGGTCTCCCATCTAAACCTTGGCGATCTTTTGACTTGGGAACAAAAATTAGATTTTTTTTCTTATTTTCGTCATCCATTAACATTTGGGAAATATCGGGTTCCTCAAGGATCCCAGAATGCAGTATGCTTCTTCATCCTACTAGCTGTTAACACTGTGAATGATAAAGAGGTTGTCCACTACTTTATTGATGGCCTATCCTTAGGATAGTTCATCAATACTGATTGGTGGTCATCCCCGCCCTGCTGATCAGCTGTTACTGGCACCAGCTGGACATTCTTGGATGTTGATGGAACACAGCAGATCCATCAAACCTCTAGTGGCCTTGGTGGGTGCAGGGTGGAGAGACGTTGGTCTTCACAATGTCTGTTATTGTTGGCAGCGCTGACGTCACGTCGACAGCTAATAACTCCGCTGCTCTACCTGGGTTAACATCATGAGCAACTGAGCTCGTACATTGACCGGAGGACTGTCGACACCTAGAGGTGGATGGAGGTTTTCCAGCACTCGAGGCAATGATTAAGTTTTGAACCCCCTTTCCCCCCCAAATCCTTCCACTTGCAATTGAAAAATCACATAAGGTGACTGCTGGGACCAGTAAGCAGAGCTGAATCCAGACAGTGAGTATATTACACGATGTTAGTATTGGGCTAGGGTGCTTAATTTTATAATTAAACACTTGTCCAGGTTTGACTGCATGATGCTCTCACGGCGCATGCACTGCATACTTTTTAGATTCTCCCGTGACGGCGGTAAGAGTGCAAGTATGTGATTTACATACTTCTGTCCATATTCTAACTAGACGTGTCCAGCCTCACTTAATTCACTTGCATTGAGCCAACACATGTCTACTTAGTACGTAACCATTTGTACACAAATTGCATAGACGTGGTTTCATGACTTCGCACTCCCACCTCGGGCATCAGAGAATCCTGACAGCGTGCAGTGTGCGCACTGTGAGCGTTCAAAGAGTGACTGCAGACTTTATCACTTACTTGGACAAGCCCTTTATAGGGAATTAGTCAGCAGCATTTTTCTATGTAATCTGAAGACCGCATGCTGAAAGGGTTAACACATATATTCCATATGCATCACTAGAACCCTCATCAGTACAAAAAGACAGCATCACAACCCTCATCAGTGCAGAAATACATCACCAGAACCACCAGCACTACAGAAATGCATTACAAGAACCAACATCACTACATAGTACATTAATTGTAATGTCAGGTCAAACCCATAGAAATTTGTATCACATGAACCTACAATTCCCAGTATGTCCTTAATAATGGTAGTTGTTGTTATCAGTCACCATCAGACTCCATACAGGAACCACAGACTGATGAGAATTAGTATGGTAAATTATTATTTACATCCAGGTACCGTACAGATGACGTTGTCTCTGACAGAGACATTCTCTTTCTTCTCTTCATCTTGTCTGGACGCCTTGATGACTTATCACATTTACAGCTCACATCTGCAGATTTTATCTTCTCCAGTCTTCTACAGCACATCCCGACAGGATGCCCTTAAAAATAGCAGAATGATTATAATGCTCTTGAATAAAAATATCTGCCCTATGCTGTTCTCCTGAATAAATAATTGCTTCCAAATCTGTGTCCTCGAATTCCACCAACCCCTTTGCTCCTTATTCTGTGTCAGCAACCATCTTTCCCTCATTGCTCATTCAGTGCCAGCACCCCCCCCCAAACTGTGTCCTCAAATACATCCCCCTCCAACAAGTACAAGTACATCTTCTGTGTTGTCAGCTCCATGGAGGACTTACCACCAACACTATCTGCGCCTCAGTGGCTCTGGAGACTGAAGTCAGATGACCTGATCACGTGCCAACATCTCCCTGATCCGGAAGTGCATGCGATCAGGGCTTTAATTGTACCCGCGTCTGAAAGGCTCGAGTACAGTTGATGGTTATGAGCTGGCTGACTGCAAATCCAGGTGACGGAAGACGCTTCGGACCACTGCATCGGGGGCCCGACGGCGCCTCCCTGCCGGCTGCATGGGTTTAGCTGGTGTAATAATGAATGAAACCTGCCCGGCACTGCCGGAAGGAAAAAGACCTTAAAGACTTTAAAGAGAACCTGTCACCCCCTGGTGCTTTCCAAGTGAGAGCACCACTGAATGCAGCATGTCTGCTGCATTCAGGAAAGGTGTGTACCATGTCTCTACCCCCGAAAAAAACACTTTGGAAAGTTTAGAGTTAAGTGGTCTGATGGGTCTTACTGTTTATGCTGTGCTGCTGCCAGCCCCATCCTCCCCGCCTCCTGCTTGTGTGGAGCCTCCTCTTGTGTGGGCCTGCCCTCCTCTTCGGCTTCACACACACAGGCAGGAGGTGGGGAGGACCGGGCTGGCAGCGAGCACAGCATAATCAGATAAGACCATTGGACCTCTTAACTCTATACTTTCCAAAGTGTTTTTTTGGGTTACGGGGGGGGGGGGGGGATAAAGACATGGTACACACCTTCCCTGAATGCAGCATATACGTTGCATTCAGTGGTGCCTTCACTTTGGAAAGCACCAGGGGGGTGACAGGTTTTCTTTAATCCTGCTGACAGAGTTCCGGTACGAGTCACGTAGGCGTCGATGGCACAGGTTCTGTCACCACTATGAATAAAGAGTGGCGGCTGTAACTGAGCACCCCCACACTGACGGCTGAGCGGCTGTCAGTCAGTACGGGGGAGGGGGGGCAGTTACAGCCTCTGCTCTACGTACACAGATGGGCGACTAAACCCGCACCCTGCACCACCTACGTGACTCCTACCGGAACGCTGTCAGCAGGATTAAGGTGCTTTTCCTTCCGGCAATATGGTGCCGGGCAGGTTCAGAATGCTATTAACCAGCAGATTAACCCCATATCTGTGTTTCTACACATGACCTGCTCCATTTAAATAATTTTACAGGTTTGGTTTGGTTTTTAACAGATTTTTTTGAACACTGGAGTGTTGTTGTTTTACCAGTTTACCCCTCCAATACCACTCTTGTCAATGGAGCCAAATTCACACGAGAGTAATACGTCCATAATGTCCTCATGAAGACTTATGATTCTGTTAGCGGAACCTTTGATTCTATCATTTCAGGTCATCTCGTGATCTGACCTGGAAAGGCCTATCATATGAGTCCAAAACTCTCCTTTGTGTCACAATGATTTAGTTGGTTGATGGCGGTAGGCCTCAGCTTGGCGTGGTTGAAGCTCTAAAACCTTCATTGTTTGAGTCTCGTAAATTCCTGTTCAACACCTAAAATGTTGGCTTGGGATGGATGAAAACATAATGGAGCAGTTGTGTGTTTGGGGTACACAGATTTTATTATCTTTTTTATACGTATGAAACCTTTTTAGTTGGCTTATGTTTGTGCGTTTTATTATTTTGCCTCTACAATGGCGTATTTGTGTCTAAATAGTTCAGCGTTGGGGGGGATGGTGGTCGTCACCTGTCTTTGGGGGTATAACAAAATTCTGGCTAGTGTTCAGTGATGACAGCCTGCCTTCCAGACACCGTCCCCGGAGAAAACTCTATAATCTTTCCAGGTATCCTGAGAGATCACACAACGTCTACAAATGAGAGAATCCCAAGAGGAAGCCATTGAGATGTATGAAGACATTATGGTCTCGCTGCCTGGACAGTATAAAACCGCCCTGGATTTATTGGAAAATCTTTTAGCATTTTTCCTTACTTTTGTTTTCAAGACGGAAACAGACAAAAATGGGCCCCTGTTCAGGAACAATATATGGGCCCTTTGCAGCTGAAGAGATCTTAACAATGCAAAATTGCATTGACTTGGAGGAAGAAATGGGCTCCTGTGCGGTTGCACCAATGGTATATCCGCCCCTGTGGGGGATAAATGTATATAATAGGCATGGTTCCGATGTGGACAGACCTTCAGGTCCTCATAAAACGGTTAAGAGTGCACCCCCGCCTAAAAAAAAAAATTTGCCACTTTTTTCCCCCTAGTGAATTTAAGGAGCCTACGGTTGGCGCAGACATTTCTAGTGAGAAAGAACAGAGTACAGATTCAGTGAGAGGAGATGTCATTACCTCAGCGTCCCCCGGGTATGAGCTCAGAAAGTGGTGGTGATTGTGGTAATTACGACAGGGGAATATCGCTTATTATTCGGTATTTGGGAAATGGCCGTCATACCGGAGCACTGACCGGTGACCAGCAGGTGAGGCGTTAAATGCAGTATGGATACCGCAGATTAGCACCGAGCTTCGAGCTGACTCCTTTTTTTATACTTTGCCTTCTATACACTACAGATGAAGAAAGCTGTGTGGGCTGAGATCTACCATAATCTTCCTTGTTTCTGTAAAAAAAAGGAACAAGTGTTAAATCTACTGAGATAGAACCAGGAGCTGTTGAGCTGCAGAGACTTCTGTCCTACTTTTTTATTTTTGGGAACACGATTTTATGAATTTAGGAATGTCGGAAATAAAAGTTAAGGATTTTTTAGAATCCATTTTTGTTGAAGTCACCCTCAATAAGATGATCACATGCTGTTCTCCTATGGAGACCTTAGTACTGGGTTACCCTAAAGCGCCGATCAGTAGTGGTGTTAATGCTGGACTACCTGACGACAGGTTACTAGTCCTCTAGTGAAAAAATCTCCTGCATTAAAACAATGATGTTTATAAAAACTTCACTAAGCAGATGAGTGAGGGATGTGTTCCTGGAATCGGGGTTTCTGCCCCTACATTTGCTGCTCTCAGACTAGGTAGCAAAAACCTGTGACGTTCTTTTTAAAGCAACTCTCAACAAAGTAATATTATGACAGTTGGGGTAGGATTAATCGTGTCTCGAATAAGCAAGTTTTAAGGTCCCGAAACACTATGAATAGCTGTCCAAACGAATTGCCCAGAATGACAACCATTCTCCCGGTGACAACCATCTCACCTGGGTGACAGCCATCTCTCCCGGATGACAGCATCTCTCACGGATGACAGCCATCTCTCTCGGATGACAACCATCTCTCCCGGATGACAAATCATCTCTCCCGGATGACAGCCATCTCTCCCGGATGACAGCCATCTCTCCCGGATGACAGCCATCTCTCCCGGATGACAACCATCTCTCCTGGATGACAACCATCTCTCCCGGATGACAGCCATCTCTCCCGGATGACAGCCATCTCTCCCGGATGACAAGCCATCTCTCCAGGATGACAGCCATCTTCCCGGATGAGAGCCATCTCTCCCGTTGACAACCATCTCTACCTGAATGACAGCCATCTCTCCGGATGACAGCCATCTCTCCGGATGACAGCCATCTCTCCTGGATGACAGCCATCTCTCCCGATGACAACCATCTCTCCCGGATGACAGCCATCTCTCCCGGATGACAGCCATCTCTCCCGGATGACAGCCATCTCTCCCTGATGACAACCATTCTCCCGGATGACAGCCATCTCTCCCGGATGACAACCATCTCCTCCCGGATGACAACCATCTCTCCTGAGATGACAGACTCTCTTCCGACTCCAAACTCCACCAAAATGGACACTGACTCCAACTCCACAACCATGGGCTGTGAAGTCAGTAAGCCAAACATTCGACTCCCGACTCCTCAATTTCCCTAAATCCAACTCCACCAAAATGGGCATCGACTCCGACTCCACAGCCCTGGTGCTGAGAGTTCTCTTCCCCACCATTATTTTTCGGAAGGCTTACAAATACAGACAGACTGCTAACACTGACCTACAAAGCCGTCCATAATCTGTCTCCTCTGTATATCTCCAAACTAATCTTCTGATAGCTTCCAGAACGTAATCTCTGGTTCTCACATTCGGAAACTTCAGATGGAACTCATGCACCCATCTCTTGTAGAAAGAGCCTGCAACGACCTCTCCACCACCGGAGCTGCCGATACCTCACCAACAGGGGCGTAATTACAATAGGTGCAGGGGTTGCAATCGCCCCTGGAGCCTTAGGGGGCCCAAAAAGTCTATTAAAGATTTGCAGTAATTGGGGTGTGGGGGGGCGTTGGAGCTTTTGCATCGGAGCCCATGAGCTTCAAGTTACGATTAGGGTTATTTCTTGTTTTATAATAATGGGTTTTTTAGTTGTTTAAGCGTCTAAGCCGACGTAAATAATCGTGGAGAGACAAATGTTTGTATATTAAAAAAATACTGGACCACTTAGGTGTCCGTGCTTACGGTATGTATGGACACCTTGATAATGTATCTTGCAGTCTGTGAAGGAACAGGACATGATGTCTTCTAATGTGTGATGTGGCTGATGCCCAAATTGTTCAGATACGCAGTGGACAAGTACACACTGTAACGCTAAATACATTAGAATATCAAGTAACTGATGCAAAACTGATAACTCAAAACCGTGATGATGGAGTTTTTGTTTGAAATTGTCAAAGATGTTAACTGAGGTTCCTTAAAGGAATTGTCCAGGCACACTCTCCTACCTTATTCTACAATAGGTAACTGTTCTGATGTCTAGGATGTGAATGGGTGCCACCACTGTAAACATTGGGACCCGCTGGTATTCGGCACTCCATGCCCGGTGACAAGTTATGCCAGGACAATCCCCTTTAAGGACATTGTGCCATCCCAGACAACCCTTTAATTTAAGAGTCGGTGTAATCACTGATTATAGTGATGAGCAGCACTACCATGCTCAGGTTATGTCAGGATATGTCAGGAGAGTACACCCCTTTTAAAGCCTTATTCACCCATTAGATTTTTGGTCGCAGATGGGAGACAAAATTAGAAGTGGAATCTGTAGAAACGACTACATTGAATTAAAGCATCACATTGGCTCTATTCACTGGGGCCGCGCTTGGTTCGGCTTCGAAATACTGATTAAATCCTGGTGTGAATAAGGCCAAGGTTGTGGCAGTGTGATCACCCACCAACAAAGGCAGAATGTAGATGTCTGTGATGCATGGGCCGAGTGCGGACTGTGATGTCTGGATTGATCATGGGTGTCTTAACCTAAACTCAACAGCCTCAGGCATATACGTGGCTGTTCAGATTGGATAAGGACACCTGCAGTTTAGTCTTAAAGTCGGTCCACACTTGGCGGATGTCTGAAAGTCTATGCTTCTGTGATCACTTGGATAAGTTATTAGCTCATAAGAATGACACTTGGTGACAACTTCTACCTATACATCGAGCCCTCCACTACAAACATAGATTACTTTCAATGCATTGCTTACATTTATATGGATTTAGATTTAGCAGGAGTGGGGGAGATGGCGCTTCATAAAGTCGGTCCATACCTGGCAGATGTCTGATTTTGACCTTAGTGTCTATGCTGCTGTGAGCACATGGATAATTACTAGCTCATAAGAAGTGCTCTTGGGGACACCTTCTACCTATACAACCAGCCCTCCACAACCAGATACTGTATATAATCTTGAAATCCAATGCTTACATTATATGGATTCTGATCCAGCAGATGGCACTTCATAGAGTCGATTCAAACTTGGCGGATGTGTGAATTCGACCTTCGTGTCTATGCTGCTGTGAGCACCTGGATAATTCTTAGCTCATAAGAAGTACCGTACTCTTCATGGCACCTTCTAACCCACACAACCAGCCCTCCACAACCAAATATTGTCCCTTTCCAATGCATAGCTTACATTACAGTATATAGATTCAGATCTAGCACTGGTGGGGGAAGATGGCACTTCATGACTTCGGTCTGTACTTGGGGTATGTCTGAATTGACCTTAGTGTCTATGCTGTGTGTGAGCACATGGATAATTCTTAACTCATAAGAAGTGCTCTTCATGGCATCTTGTACCACATAGCCAGCCCTCCACAACCAAAATATAATCTTGAAATGACAATGCTTACATTGTACGGATTCTGATCCAGAGATGGCGTTTCATAAAGTTGGTCCTACTTGGTGGATGTCTGAATTCGACCTTAGCGTCTATGCTCCTGTGAGCACATTGACAATTCTTAACTCATAAGAAGTAGCTCTTGATGGCATCTTGTACCTACACAAGCCAGCCCTCCACAACCAAATAGATATCTTAAATGCAATGCTTACATGATATGGATTCTGATCCAGCAGATGGCGCTTCATAATGTGTACTGTGGGTCCACTACTTGCGCGAGATTGTCTGAACTTGACCATAGCGTCCCTATGCATGCATAATATGGATGCACATGGATAATTTCTGTAGCATCATTAATGAAGTTGCTCTTGCACATGGATCTTACCATTGGTACCTTCACTAGCCAGCCCTCCACTCCAAATATATCATCTTTAAATGCAATGCTTACATGATATGGATTCCGATCTAGCACCGGTGGGGGCAGATTGGCGCTTCCGCACAATGAGGTGATAGACTGCCATCAAGAGCATAAAATGCAGAGTGGTCTATTCTTGGCATTCTCCCTTTCCGATGGCTCGATGGCGACCGCTTCTCCGCTCCGGCACATACCCATTAACTTTCCACAGTATGAAATCTCCATCCGCCGTTCCCAAAAATTATTTTCGGCGATCTATCTGCTCTATGGGTTTTGATCTGTATTTTTCTGATTTCGGAAGAACAAGTTCACGCACAGTTCGCACCTCTAATGGGGCTCGGGTAATTGACAGGGAACACAGATTTCACTGTATCCATCTTCCCAGTCTAGGAATCGCTCGGCAGCGATGAAACTGTCCAGAAATTGCAGGCACCCAACCGTGTGTCTTCTTTGTGATAAGACATGTGGAGGGAAAAAAAAATCTCATCTTGTGGACGCCTGCGGTGTGATAACAAAAATAATCAGCTTTAGGCATTGTTACTCGAGCATCTTCCATTCCATGGCGGCCCAGAACTAATTGCTGACGGATCGCTCTGGCGTTTGATGGATTTGAACGCCTCCAATTTTGCTTAAAAATATAAAAGTGTGGGGGATGGGAGCTGTAATGATGGACTTGGTAATGGCCATGGCGGTTAGATAGTTAAGCGTTGCCCCCCTCATCCCCCCTGAGCCGAGACCAGACAGACGTAGAAATCGTGAGAAAACGTACAATGCCGGCTATTGTTGATAGACCCCGCAAATATTCCTTTCCGTGGATCTATGAAAGTGATGACTAGGGGATAGAATTCACAGCAAAGTGCGATGATGGAATAGGACAACGCTAGGAAAGACTCTACGTGTCCGACCCGTCCTGCAGGAATGAGAGGTTTTACTTAACGGAACCCAGAGATGAACGTCGTCACCGCTCCGGCCACTTTGGGATCTCTTTTGCCGACTTTTGGTGTTGGCTTTGGTTTTAAGGACCAGCAGTATTTTGCCGGTTGACCCATCAGTTAAAGGGGTTGTGCCACGAACAATTGATATCAGTGGATTCGGCTGACAGTAGACTGATGAGTATGGGGGCCTTAAAGGAGTTTTCCCACAAAGTACATGCTAATTAATAATTCTTAGAATAAAAACAAGTTCCACAATTGGGTGTTAAAAAAATGTTCCTGTCCCGAGATATTCTTATAAATGTGCCCCTGTGTATGTATGTATATGTCTAACCATGGAGGAACAGGTGGGATATGTGACAGCTCCTGGGCAAGAAGAAGAGAGTATACAGACATTACAGCCGGGGATCACAGAATATAAGAGTATACAGACATTACAGCTGGGGATCACAGAATATGAGAGTATACAGACATTACAGCCGGGGATCACAGAATATAAGAGTATACAGACATTACAGCCGGGATCACAGAGTATAAGAGTATACAGACATTACAGCTGGGGATCACAGAATATAAGACTATACAGACATTACAGCCAGGGATCACAGAATATAAGAGTATACAGACATTACAGCCGGGGATCACAGAATATAAGAGTATACAGACATTACAGCTGGGGATTACAGAATATAAGAGTATACAGACATTACAGCCGGGATCACAGAATATAAGAGTATACAGACATTACAGCCGGGATCACAGAATATAAGAGTATATAGACATTACAGCTGGGGATCACAGAATATAAGAGTATACAGACATTACAGCCAGGGATCACAGAATATAAGAGTATACAGACATTACAGCTGGGGATCACAGAATATAAGAGTATACAGATATTAGAGCCGGGGATCACAGAATATAAGAGTACACAGACATTACAGCCGGGGATCACAGAATATAAGAGCATACAGACATTACAGCCGGGGATCACAGAATATAAGAGCATACCCCGATTTTCATGCTTTATGACTTACAATTTACTCTTTTTGGCTGCAGGATTCCTCTTTATAAACATTTTGCCATGACTGTATGTACTGGAACTCCATTTCTCTGCACTGTGTATTGCACCTCTCATTGCCCATTAGCTTCCCTGCCCTGAATTGAATGCCCACATCTCTTTTACTACTGTATGCAGTTTGACCGACAGAAGAATAGGCGCAAATAGACCCATCTCCACGTCCTATAATCCGATTTGACATCTCTGCTGATAGATGGATTACACTTGAGAGCAGGCAGTGGTCAGAATGTTATACAGAAGCAGAGCACAAACTGGCCTTAGCTTTGGAGTGAGTTTTCGAGATGGAAAGACTGATTACATTATAAATAGAATTGCAGATTGCCTATCACGTAATCGAATGAGACTAGTAGTTTAAATGTACATTGACCTGTGACGCCTCAGTCATATTTCTTGATCATTTTAACCAGAAACATCGCACTCGGTGATCCGTTGGCAGAGACGCATTATTATTTTTTTTTTGTAAAATGGATAGTGTGATATAGTCTTGTACGCTCCGATTTAATTATAGCATAGTTACTCCTGTACAGCCGGGGTTGACAAATGACTGTAGGCTTTAGGAGCCAATTATTCCAACCTTGCAGTCAAGCAATAAGAACTTCAATAGAGAAGAAGAAAAAGGATTCCAAGAAGGCAGACACCGGGGGCAAAGCTGTAAGCATGATGTTTCCTGGAGGTTGTGCGGCCCTGCTGAGTAGACTGAGACAGGGACCGAGATAATCTGGAATTATTCTACCAGAGAAAGGAGTCTTACCAGTTGGAGGAACGATGTCCATGGTGAAGATCCATGAAGTTTCGCGTGTTAACGGGCCCATGGCGGAACCCTGTGTCAAGCCTGTACTTGCTTGTACCCCATAATATACATTTTTGAGGGTTGGGGGTGTAGCTACCGTACATCCTTGGAGGCTAAAGGCCCCGTTAGGGTGGTTTCACACTTGCATTCTTCTGTCTTGCGTGGTAATCCATCCCCATCCTGAAGCCTCCTAGATCAGCCATGTGTCCTATACTTAACATGGGTTCGTAGGCACATGTGTTTGCATCAGGTTTTCGGTGTATCCTTATCGCTGCTTCCTTTTGACCTACTCCCCGGCCGCACCATGTTGGGGTTTTTGAGTTAGAGTGCGTGCACACGGTTCGGAGGAGCTGCGTGTTGAACGCTGCTCCTCCGGACCTGATGGAATCCGCGGATGGCCGCAGGGAGACCGCAGCCGCCCTGTACTCACCATGTGCGGGGGTGCAGGGCGGCTTCTCCCAGTAGTCACCCCAATGGGAGACGCTTCCGACTCCGCAGCATGAAATGAACATGCTGGGGAGGTGCAGACTCCCGGCAACCCGCACCGCAGCTTCAAACACGCTGCGAGCGGGTTACGCATAGTGAGGATGGGATTTCTTGAAATCCCATCCACTATGCTAGTACTGTACTACGCAGCGTTTTGGACGCAGCGGCAAGACACTGCGTATTCTCATCGTGTGCACGCACCCTTACTCGTCAAAAATCCTGATGCATCTGGATGCATCCCAATGTGGCCACAGTATTTCAGTGGTAGGCGGATCTGGACTTGGCCGTCCGTCCATTTGGATCCGTTGTAACACATTGAGCATGCCCAGAGTAGTTCCTGTGTGGAGCCCCAAGGGACGTGGGGTACTCGGTACCGGACCGATCTGCTGCTGGGGATGTCACTAGTGGCCTGGTCCGGACCGTGTCCCTGGCTCAGCACAATAAAAGGGGAATATTTACAAGGGAGATTGTCACGGGTGACGCCACCCACTTGATGCGGCCAGTAATGGGGGCCGCCGCTGCTGCAGAACCTCCGGGGGTGATGTGAGGGCAGCGGAGGTGGTATAGTTCCAGTGGGGGGAACTGTATCCCCGGGGCAGTAAAGGGTAAAAGTCTATTGGGGTTATAGATGGTGGAAGAGGGGTTGGAGGACACACACACTTACGTTTAGTTGATACTGTAATTCCATTCTTGTCCTGATGCTGCAGAGCTGACAGGCTGGATCTGCAGGGAGGAATTGTCTCTGTGCTGAATCTGGAGCAAAGGTCGCAATCACTACACAGACTCCAAAGTTGTTTTCCAAAAGCTTTACTGCTGATATTATTGCAGATTATAGTCCACGGAGTCTGTAATGGTGGCTGAGCTCTCTCTCCCCACACCCTGTCCGGGTCTTTGGCTTCCTTGTGCTGCACTCTGTGTGTGTGTGTCCTGAGCTGCTGCTTCTTAGCTAAGCTGCTGGGATTCCTCACGTCTCTCTCTGTTTGCTGCTGGTACCACTTGGCTAGGCAACTTGGGTCCTCTATGCTGCACTGACCCCTCCGTGTTGCTTCACTCTGGTACTAGGGGGTATCTAGAGATCCCGCTGTTCCTGGATTCGCTGTGCTGTGGGTGCCAGACACAGTACCGGATCCGGTGTCCGTCTCTCTGTGCTTACTTCTGGGGCAAGTGATGGTGTCACTCTGGCTCCCAGATGTGTTCCTCTGTCTTTCGTTCTCCTTGTTCCTCTGACCCTTGCTAGGTCTGCACTGAGCTAACTCTGCTCTGTGTCCTTTCCTCAGCCCTGCTGCGAGCTGAACTGAGCTCTCCCTCATGGACAAGTCTATATATGGAAGCAGGAGGTGCTCCCTCTATTGCCCAGAGGTGGTAGTGTTTGTCAGTGTGTAGTGGGGGAGAGAACCCATGTGATGTTATTGTGGCACATTAACCCATGGGGTGCCACATTCCCCCTTAGTTAAATACAGTACTCCGGGACTGTGGAAAAACAAGTAAACAACAATTATTATTGACATAGACATAAAAATGAAAAAGTACAAAAATCACTAGAATGTGAAAAAGAGTTCGAAAGTCAAAAAGCAGTCTTTCCAGAGGTTTAGTCTATTGCCTCCGGGCTGATGAATATATACAAGAGAGTTCTTACCACAACCAGTCCGTGGTATATATGGTCCATAAGTAAATAAGAAGATTGCAAAGTTCATACAGGATAGTCTCTGTAGGTACTGGGCTTTTTTAACGTTGTAACAACTATGTACATTTGTCCACTGAATTCAACTTATATTCAAACAACATATTTACATTATACATTTAATTCTGTATTTTATTCTTTGTACCTAGCTGGTATCTGACCTTGGGTACTACGCTCTGATCTGCGCAATGTTGGTGGAGTTAGTATGAAAGTGTGAGTGGACGTGTACCTATTTGGGGTGCTTGGTATTATGGCAGATGGAGGTCTGACTGCAGGACTGGCAAGTTCACTGGGACCAGGAATCTGTTCTTCCTCTT
Source organism: Allobates femoralis (assembly GCA_033576535.1). Classification (NCBI taxonomy): domain Eukaryota; kingdom Metazoa; phylum Chordata; class Amphibia; order Anura; family Aromobatidae; genus Allobates; species Allobates femoralis. The sequence goes on from JARQOC010000004.1 coordinate 599,584,332, forward strand.
CGGATTCTACTTCCAGTTCTTCCAATTCTTCAAGTCTTGGGTCTTCTTCAGGTAACACGGGTTCTGGTAACACAGGTTCTGGTCTTGGTTCCACCATTGAAGGGAATGCAATCATTGGTACGACAACTGCTCCATGGTAGTTTGGCCATGTTTTAGGAAAATCTCCTAGTACCGTGTGGAATACTTCTTCTTTTTCTTTCTCTTGAATAGGTTGGACCTGTACGGGTTCTATGACTTCAGGTGTCTTCAGGGTTTCAGGACACAATTTGAGTTGATCACGAGATACGACTTGTGAAGTTCTCCCTTCATCTTTGCTTATCAAATAGGTTTTAACATTGTCTAGGTTAGATGGTAGAACTGTGTATGGGACTGCTTCCCACTGATTATCCAGTTTGCCTGTACGTCTCTTTCTCTTGAGAACTTGATCACCTTCTTGTAATGGCATCGCTTGAGCATGTTTGTTAAAGGTCTTCTCTTGTCTTGCTCTTGCTTGTTGTAGGTTTCTCTCTACACATTCTTGCACTTGGTGATACTGCTTCTGACGTTTGGTATCCCAATCTGTTTCTTCTAATTCTGTATCTGGGTTTTCAATTCCCATTTCGAGATCAATTGGTAGCTTACCGGGTCTTGCACGCATAAGATAAGCTGGAGTGCAGTTTGTAGAACTCACGGGGACATGGTTGTATAAGTCTACCAAATCGGGTAATTTATCTGGCCACTGGTTTCTTTCTGATTCCGGTAAGGTCTTTAACAGTTCGATTACGATATGATTCATTTTCTCGCATAGACCATTTGTTTGGGGATGATATGTCGTTGTGCGAATCTTCTTGCAACCGTACATATTACAGAATTCCTTGAATAGTTCTGATTCAAAAGCTGGACCTTGGTCTGCAAGGACTTGTTCTGGGTAACCATGTGGTCTACAGAAATGCGTCTGGAATGCTTTTGCTGCAGTCTTCGCTGTCAAGTCTTTGACTGGTACCACCACTAAGAAGCGTGAGTAATGGTCCACGATGGTTAAGGCATAGATATAGCCTGACCGGCTTGGTGACAACTTGACGTGGTCTAACGCGACTAGCTCAAGTGGCTGCTTGGTTACTATTGGCTGAAGTGGAGCTTTCTGTAGATCTTTCCTTCTGAGGTTGCATGCGGCACATCTTCTGCACCATAGTTCAATGGATCCTCTCATGCCAACCCAATAGAATCTGTCTCTCAGGATTGCTTCTAACTTCTTCCATCCGAAATGACCTGCGTTGTCATGATAAGCCTCTAAGACCATTTGAGTGTCTCGCTTGGGCACGATTATTTGCCAGACCAGTTCATGCGTCTTGGGATTGGTAAATCGTCTACAGAGCTTCCCTTGATGCAGGAACAACTTGCCTCTATCCTTCCATAGCTGTATAGCTTCAGCTGGGGCATTCTGTCCAGGGTGTGCATGTTGTTGCGTAAGCAGGTCTTTCACTAGCTTCACGGCTGGATCAGTATCTTGAGCTTCAGCCCATCCGTAGTGTCTTAACGGGTTAAGGTTTATTTCCTGTTTCTTTTGGTAGATGCCGGGTCGATAATCTTCTACCCTTGAACGATGAAAGGCCGGGAGTTCAATCTCTTCCAACTCTTCCGGTTCCTCTTCCACGTCTTTCAGGTGCGGCATCCGGGATAAGGCATCTGCGTTCCCATTCTTGCGGCCTGCCCGATATTTGATGACAAAGTTGTAGTTAGATAGCCGGGCTATCCATCGCTGCTCCAGAGCACCTAATTTGGCTGTGTCCAGGTGAGTCAACGGGTTGTTATCCGTGTAGATGGTGAATTCTGCACCTGCTAAGTAATGTTTAAAGCGTTCGGTTACAGCCCAGACCACTGCTAGTAGCTCTAACTTGAAGGAGCTGTAGTTCTCGGGATTTCGTTCTGTAGGCCGGAGCTTCCTGCTTGCAAAGGCAATAACTCGTTCTTTGCCTCCTTGCTTCTGCGACAATACTGCTCCCAGTCCCACGTTGCTGGCATCCGTGTAAAGAACGAATGGTTGATGGTAATCAGGATATGCCAGGATCTCTTCTCCCGTCAGCGCACTTTTTAGCTGATTGAAGGAATTTTCTCTTTCTTCATCCCACCATGCCAGGGAATTACAGTTGGAAGTCTTCCTTGACCGTCCTACCAGAATGTCTTGCAGAGGAGCTGCTAGCTTCGTGAATCCTCGGATAAATCTTCTATAATAGCCTACCAGGCCCAGGAATAGCCTCACTTCTTTTACGTTCGTAGGTCTTGGCCAATCCCTTATTGCTGTGACTTTATCAGGATCCGGTGCTACTCCCTCTGAACTCACGACATGTCCCAGGTACTGTACCTTTGGTTTGAGAAGGTGACACTTGGATGGCTTGATTTTCATGCCATATTTCGATAAAGCTTCGAACACTTCTGCCAGGTCTTGTAGATGTTGCTCGTACGTCTTCGAGTAGACTATGACGTCATCTAGGTACAGGAGGACAGTTTCAAAGTTCTTGTGTCCTAGGCAGCTCTCCATCAGACGTTGGAAGGTCCCGGGTGCGTTGCAGAGTCCGAACGGCATACAATTAAACTCACAGAGGCCCATTGGCGTAGTAAACGCTGTCTTCTCCTTGTCGGCCTCGGCCACAGGAACCTGCCAGTACCCACTAGTCAGATCAAGGGTGGAAAAGTAGTTAGCAGATTTTAATGCAGCTAATGACTCCTCAATCCTAGGTAATGGGTATGCGTCCTTATGTGTAATGTGGTTAATCTGCCGGTAATCTACGCACATTCTCATGGTCCCATCCTTCTTTTTGACTAACACTAGAGGTGCTGCCCAGGGGCTACAACTGTCTCTTATTACCCCTGCAGATTTCATTTCTCTGAGCATGTCTTTGGTGGTTTGGTAGTGAGCTGGTGGTAAGGGTCTATACCTCTCTTTTATAGGCTGATGGTTACCTGTGGGTATAGTGTGCTCTACCCCTTTGATCTGCCCAAAGTCTAACGGGTGTTTGCTGAATATCTGCTCGTATTCTTTCACTACCCGGTATACTCCATGCTTGTGACGGGGAGGTGTAGAACTGGTACCTACATGTAGCTTTTGGCACCAATCCTCCAGCTTCTCCTCTGAGCCATTGTCATCCGCCTGGCATGACGGGTTCAAGGGCTCAGCGACGGTGATGTTGTTGTTATCAACCGTGTATAACTTAGCCATGGTAGCATACTTTGGTAATGTGACCTCATCTTCTCCGCAGTTCAATAGGCGTAATGGCACTCTCCCCCTGTGTACGTCAACCACTCCTCTAGCAGTGAGTATGGTCGGTCTACTGTCTGAGTACACGGGTTCTACCAGGGCCTGATAATCTTGCCCTTTAATGCCTATTGCGGCTCTGCACCACACCAACATTTCAGTTTTGGGAGGAATTACGATTGGTATTGGGTCACTTACTCTGACACTGCCGATCTCACCTCCGGAGATTTCTACCTGCTGCTTCAACATCAGGGCTTTGATCTCTTTGTGCAGAAGCCTCTGTTGTCCTGTTCCGGCAGTCTCGGCGATTTGCTGTAAAACACTTAACACTTCGGAAAAACATTTCTCAATGATATTCATTCCTACCACCATCACGGGTTCACGGCCTCGCCGGTCGACATCTACGATTATAATACCCTGTTTCTGCAATTCTACCTTCCCAACCTGAATATTCATCTCTCTAAATCCAACCTTTGGTATCATCAATCCATTACCAGCCCACACTTCAAAGTTAAAGCCATCTGGCGCATTAGTAATGTCTGAATCAGCCCAGTACCTTTTATATAGAACATGTGGGATGGATGTTATTTGGGATCCGGTATCCAGCAAGGCACTAAAGGGGATGCCATCCAACACAATAGGGATCACCGGCTTTCCTCCCACGAATTTGTCATACCAGGCTGAGGGGCCTTGAGTGTTCATTCCTGGGGAGCGGCCCGCCTGCCCAGGATATCGTCGTTTAAAGGACACTCTCGAGCAAAATGACCTGGTTTCTGGCAACGGCGGCAAACGGGCTGTCCATCTGGTTGGTAGCGATCGCTGGGTCGTCCTCTTGCTGCTGGGTATCTTCTGGGCCTCATCCACGGAACATCCTCTCTGCTGGTCGCCAACTCGATCTTGGGTGCAGGTTTTGACTCTCGCAGTTCCTTGATGACCTTGGCCATGGAGATCACGGTGTCTGTCAGGGCATCTAGCTTTTGGTTGATGGCTGCATTTGAGATATAGTCCCCGGCCTCAGCAGCAGTCGTTGACATAGCAGATGTCACTGGCGCTGCCGCCTGCTGAGGTGCTGCTGCAGTGTCAAGCACAGATGTTAATTCCCTTGGCTCCTCCAGCTGCTGCAGGCGGATAGCTCTATCCTTCAGCTCAGTAAACGTCATGTCAGGGTTCTGCAGCAGTACCATGCTTAACTGCCCTCGATGGGAAGGGGAATGGAGGCCCTCAATGAATTGGTCAAATAGCATTTTATCAGCTCCCGGGGCTAAAGCAGGTTCTGCCAGCTTAAGGGCTTTGAGTGCTTCCTGCAAGTTCAAGGCAAAGTCTCTGGCACTCTGTTTAGGTTTCTGGTGGCATGCAAAGAACCTCATCTTAGCCCGGGCATCAACAGCAGATTCAAAAGTTGCTTTCAGTCTGGCTGCTAGATGCTCTACAGTGTCCTTATCTGTGTCCAGCCAGGACGCAACCTCACGCCGTGCATTGCCTGTTAACTGTCCCATTATCATTCCTACACGCTGGGCTTCAGTGAGGGGATACATCACATAGTACTCTTTAATCTTTTGCATAAAGTCAGTTAAAGTATTAGGCTCACCGGAGTATTGGGGCAGCCACATTGCCCCCGGAGTATACGGCATCAGGAATGGCATTATGGATGCTGTTCCTTGCGCCGCTGCACCGCCGGACGCTACTGGCTGACCCGGCGCTGCAGCTCCATCGGCTACTCCGCCGCCGTCTTGTGCATCGGCCTGCGACATCTTGGGCCCCCTTAGTTAATATGCGCCCTCCGTCTTCCGCTTCCGTCCGGATGTCTCTGGGAGGTTCCGGGGCGCAGCAGGGATCTCCTTCCCCGCCGGATGTCGTCAGCACCAAGGGAGGAGGCTGGGTTCGCGCCAATGCAAGGTACCGCCCCCTCTCTTTCCCACGCGCCGCGCGCTCCAAAATGGCGGATTCTCAAAAATACAGTTCAGATGGCGCACAGGGTCCAATTCTTTTGGACCGGGTAGATCCTGTTCGTGACGCCAGGTTGTGGAGCCCCAAGGGACGTGGGGTACTCGGTACCGGACCGATCTGCTGCTGGGGATGTCACTAGTGGCCTGGTCCGGACCGTGTCCCTGGCTCAGCACAATAAAAGGGGAATATTTACAAGGGAGATTGTCACGGGTGACGCCACCCACTTGATGCGGCCAGTAATGGGGGCCGCCGCTGCTGCAGAACCTCCGGGGGTGATGTGAGGGCAGCGGAGGTGGTATAGTTCCAGTGGGGGGAACTGTATCCCCCGGGGCAGTAAAGGGTAAAAGTCTATTGGGGTTATAGATGGTGGAAGAGGGGTTGGAGGACACACACACTTACGTTTAGTTGATACTGTAATTCCATTCTTGTCCTGATGCTGCAGAGCTGACAGGCTGGATCTGCAGGGAGGAATTGTCTCTGTGCTGAATCTGGAGCAAAGGTCGCAATCACTACACAGACTCCAAAGTTGTTTTCCAAAAGCTTTACTGCTGATATTATTGCAGATTATAGTCCACGGAGTCTGTAATGGTGGCTGAGCTCTCTCTCCCCACACCCTGTCCGGGTCTTTGGCTTCCTTGTGCTGCACTCTGTGTGTGTGTGTCCTGAGCTGCTGCTTCTTAGCTAAGCTGCTGGGATTCCTCACGTCTCTCTCTGTTTGCTGCTGGTACCACTTGGCTAGGCAACTTGGGTCCTCTATGCTGCACTGACCCCTCCGTGTTGCTTCACTCTGGTACTAGGGGGTATCTAGAGATCCCGCTGTTCCTGGATTCGCTGTGCTGTGGGTGCCAGACACAGTACCGGATCCGGTGTCCGTCTCTCTGTGCTTACTTCTGGGGCAAGTGATGGTGTCACTCTGGCTCCCAGATGTGTTCCTCTGTCTTTCGTTCTCCTTGTTCCTCTGACCCTTGCTAGGTCTGCACTGAGCTAACTCTGCTCTGTGTCCTTTCCTCAGCCCTGCTGCGAGCTGAACTGAGCTCTCCCTCATGGACAAGTCTATATATGGAAGCAGGAGGTGCTCCCTCTATTGCCCAGAGGTGGTAGTGTTTGTCAGTGTGTAGTGGGGGAGAGAACCCATGTGATGTTATTGTGGCACATTAACCCATGGGGTGCCACACCTGCACCTTAGAAGAATCATGTACCCCGTCTCAGAAAAAAGGGTTTGTGCCCTATTTTAACGTGAGAACATGTATATAATATGTGGGTACCTGGTGAGGGGCTGCAGGAGTGGTTTAAAACCACTACTTTATGACTATCACTGTTTGAAGTCCCAGGTGCAGCGGGATTGATCTACGCACAGAACTGTCAGAAGTGGCGTAGAAGCGCGATCTACGATAATTCTGAGAGTTGTCTATGCACAGACTTGTCCGTTGTAGCGTAGATCGCACTTCTACACCAATCCTGGCAGTTCTGTGCGTAGATCAGTCCCGCTGCACCTGGGACTTCAAACAGTGAAGGTACCTTTACACGCCGCTACAACAGGATGGATACAACCCGCTACTTCACGTGCAGGACCACGCCCAAACGGTTACAAACGGGAAACGCACCACCTTTACACGCCGCCACAAGGTGCGCTACGCTACGTTACATCTACAGCTAGATACATCGCCGGGTGTCTCAAGTAGCCATCTGTAGCTTACCTTACCTCATTTACACACCGCTATGGGAGGACCTGGTGCAGCAGGGACAGCACATAGGCGTGCCACAATTGTGGAGTACGAGACGTCCGTACGCTGATAGGACAAAGCAATAACATCATGATTGGCCCGGCATCGCAGGAGGCTGATTAATACTTGACGCTCGAGCAATGGTGTAGTGTGACTGGTCAGCTCCTTAAATATGCCGCCCTGTGCAGCGACAGCCAATCGCAACGCAGGAGCTTCCTCCAATGATCGCTGAAGGGGGCGCGGTAACCTGGAGCCTGTGTCACGCCCCAGCTACATAGCATGGTGTAGAAACAACCCTTCTGTTCCTTCTTTACACGCCGATACAGCTCGCTGCAATCGGCTTTGTAGCCACCTGTTTCAGAGCAGTGCTCGGAAACAGATGTATCTGTTGCCGGTTGCCTCCTACCGTCTTCACACGCCGCTACTACGGGCTATATTGACGACGCAAGCTACAATCGTAGCCTGTAGCGGGTTGTATCCATCCTGTTGTAGCAGCGTGTAAAGGTACCTTGATAGTCATAAAGTAGTGGTTTTAAACCACTCCTGCAGGCCCTCCCCTGGTGACCCCCATATTATGTACATGTGCACAACATATTTTATTACATTTTATCTCACCCTCTCCCCGGCCGGATCAGGCATTCGGAAGCTGATGGGACTTCAGAGATAGCAAACCTTTTTTTTTAATAATTTATAAACTCCCAAACATAAGAATGATATCTACATTTGGAATGGTTCCCTAACAATCTGTAGAATACATTTATAGCATCATATGTTAGTTAAAAAAAATTTACAATATTTAAATATAAAGTTTACTTATAAAAAAATAATGTACATAAAGAACAAGTCATCCTACAAGAAAAGCAAAGCCTCATGCAGCCACTTTGAATGGAAGAGATTGCACGGTTTAGCCCGTGGGTCACTTGCATGTCTTGCAGAGGCAGTGTTCCTGCGAGTACATTCCTGCAGTGCCGAGGACGGAGGACACGTCTCTAGCCTTGGGCTACCGAACTAAATATCTCTGGAATAACTCATTCCTATACTACATTTTTCCATTCATTGGTTTTCAAGGTGCTTTGAATTGTGCTGTAGGGCACTGAACGCCTATTGGAGACCGTGCCCAGCCAGGCTGTGCGATTTAAAGGAGCACCAACACCTACTGATATCATTAGTTGTTTGTCATTGTAGGGCGGTATGTCTGCTCTCTGTGTTAGGGCCCTTTCACATCAGCGTTTTTTGAAATTCGCGGCAGATGCGGTGAAAAAACCGCATCTGCCGCGATTACCGCATACTGGCTGCACTTGCGGCACGGTTGCGGTAAACGCCATACAAGGTATAGGCGGACTTGCGGCAGGAGCGGCAAGTGCGGTTTTGGCACTTGCGGCAGGTGCGGCCGCAAAAAAAAATGCTGTCAGCCGCGTTTTTTTTCGCGGCCGCACCTGCCGCAAGTGCCAAAACCGCACTTGCCGCACCTGCCGCATGTCCGCCTATACCTTGTATGGCGTTTACCGCAACCGCGCCGCAACCGTGCCGCAAGTGCAGCCGGTATGCAGTAATCGCGACAGATGCGGTTTTTTCACCGCATCTGCACCGAATTTCAAAAACGCTGATGTGAAAGGGCCCTTAGGTGGTCATAGAAAAAAGTTATACTTGTGATTAGATCAGCTCTGGCACACAGCAAAAAGAAAAATGGAGCAGAAAATGGCACTTTTGCAAAACCAAATTCTACTTTTATTCAGTACAAACACCGACGTTTCGGCATTCGTTTGTGCCATGGTGATCAGGCTTAGCGGAAATGATCGGGCACTAACCAGGTAAGATTGCGTGGAAGGAAAGGCCTGACCACACCCACCAAGGTAGGCATCATGCCCACCCACCAACCAAACTGGTCATGCCCACTAAGGTTCTGACCCTGATACTCCAAATATGCCCATTGTTTTTGACAGTGTGATCATTTCACCAGATGAATGAGCATTCTGCTTATTAATCTGGTTATTGGCAGCTTATTTTCACTGCAAGATTAATGCTCATTAATGGATAATCTTGCATTGTAAATGCACCTTAAAGGGCACTTTGCTTACTTTTTTCTATGGGGCTAAAGTTACTTTCACACGCCGCAATATCTACTGGGAATCATAAAGGCGATACGTCACCCCGGAGCAATCGCCGTGACATTGCCTCACAGTTGCGGCATGTGATTGGGGAATTTCGCAGTGATAAATCGCCTCTCGCCTGATTCCTGAGCACTGCTCTGAAATCAGCCGCAATCCGGAAGGCGATATTTCCATGTTGTGGCGTGTGATAGGGTGATAGTGATGGAATCAGCGTTGCCTATGATTTCCCGTAGGCGTGCCACAGCGTGCTGTAGTCCGCGCCCCGTGTGAACCGATTGGTGTGAGCTACTGTGTTCCCATTGGCTGTCAGTTCACAGGGTGCCATATTTGAAGAGCTGTCCGTTCTGCCACACATCTACAATGGTGTCATGTATTAGCCAGCCATCCAGAGCAGGCTGACCAATCGTAACGCTATTGTGTTGTCCAATGAGCGCGTATGAGGCGCTGTGTAAACCACTGCGGTACTCCTATCTCCTCGCAGCGCTGACCATGTACGCCCACATTGCCTTTGGGATTGCGGTGTGTGAAGTGGCGAGGGAATTCGACCGGATTGGTTCCGCTGTGGGTGAGGCGATTTCCGGAGCGACACATCACTTTTATTTCAGGGCAAGATTGCGACGTGTAATACCGCCATCGGCGATCTGAGACCACAATGAAAAAGGTGCACGCGCACGTTAGATCGCCTCTTATTGCCAGTTGATATTGCGGTGTGTGAAGGTACCATAAGAGCTGACAGGCAGGCACCAATCTCTGCTGGCTCTGAACAGTCATGGTATCCACCGTGATGTTGCATCAACAGAGCAGAGCGCAAGAGAAGGAGCTGCTCTGTCCAAGTAGGATCAGCTACCTGATGATGTTACTTGGACAGATCAGCTCCTTCTCTTTCACTTTGCTCTGTTGAACGTCACATTGGATACCATGCAGGCAATGACAGGCCGGCTCCTCACTGTCTAGCCAGCTTGTATTCTACATGACATCGGCAGTGACACCCCACCAAAAGAGGTAGAGTTGCTCTCTTTATATGAGGTCAAATGAAGCAGGCAGAGGCGTATCTTGTAACTCAAGGGCCCCAATGCAAATACTCAAAAGGGCCTCCAATTATTGTAAGTCTTTAATACTGTATTGGTCTTTTTATGTTGGCCAAAAGGACTTTTGGGGCACCCTAAGCTCCAATTGTGATTGCAACCCCTGCACCCATTGCAGTTACGCCCTTGGAAGCAGGGGAATTGATGCCTGGACAGCAGAGATCAATGCTGGGTAAAACAGGCAGACGATTGCCAACTGCCTGCCTGGAAGTTCTAAGCCCTATAGGAAAAATAAGTACGGTAGCTCCGGGATAACCCCTTAACATATCTATAATGGCCACTTTACACGCGGCAACAGGAAGATAGAAAACGGCAGGTGTCGGAGACAATTGTATCTTTTACCTTCAAAACACCTTGAAGTGGATGTGTGTAATTCAGGTATCTGCAAGGTGTTTTGAAGGTAAAAGGTACAATTGTCTCCGACACCTGCCGTTTTCTATCTTCCTGTTGCCGTGTGTAAAGTGGCCATAAGGTATGCGTTTTCTAAATCAGACACTATCTCTAACAGTAACTATATAAAAAGTAATTGGTTATTATGTTGGTGTACCTTGGATTGTCTTGGCCCATGGTATCTGATCTGCGTCAGACACCTTCAAGTACATCTGAAGGAGAACAGGAATGTCAGAGTCTCACCTATGAAGTGTATCTATAAAGTGTATGGCTCCTATACAGGAACTCTTCACTTATCTCTCTGGGCTCCATTGTTCTTTATGTGTAGACATCCTGTTCTGAGGAGTCTTCTGATAAGATATGCTTTGTATGCTGTGTCTACACCATGTATGATGGCCTCCCCCCTCAGTGAGCCAGAGCAGAGGGCTGCGGAGCTCCTCATGGCGGCTTATGGTCACAGTGGTCTGATGATGCCGCACTGCTCATAGGGCCTGTTCCCATATAGTGAATGTGCTGCTGATTTTCTCATAGGGCCTGTTTCCATGTAGTGAATGTGTTGCTGATTTTCTCATAGGGCCTGTTCCCATATAGTGAATGTGCTGCTGATTTTCTCATAGGGCCTGTTCCCATATAGTGAATGTGCTGCTGATTTTCTCATAGGGCCTGTTTCCATGTAGTGAATGTGCTGCTGATTTTCTCATAGGACCTGTTCCCATATAGTGAATGTGCTGCTGATTTTCTCATAGGGCCTGTTCCCATGTAGTGAATGTGCTGCTGATTTTCTCATAGGGCCTGTTCCCAAATAGTGAATGTGCTACTGATTTTCTCATAGGGCCTGTTTCCATGTAGTGAATGTGCTGCTGATTTTCTCATAGGGCCTGTTTCCATATAGTGAATGTGCTGCTGATTTTCTCATAAGGCCTGTTTCCATGTAGTGAATGTGCTGCTGATTTTCTCATAGGGCCTGTTCCCATATAGTGAATGTGCTGCTGATTTTCTCATAGGGCCTGTTTCCATGTAGTGAATGTGCTGCTGATTTTCTCATAGGGCCTGTTCCCATATAGTGAATGTACTGCTGATTTTCCAGGGTTTACAGCCAGCAACATCTCTCAAAATCTCATCCATCCCTTGCTGCAAAAATTGTCTTTGCGCTGGAAATTGACTCCCGCAGCAAGCTGATTTTTTTTTCAATAGATTGTTGCTTTCTTCTATCAACAAAACCTGGAGAATTTTGTTTTCCTCCTACAGACTTTTTGTTGTGCCTAAAATGCACAAAATGTTCCTCTATATGTCCCCTCTAACCATAGGATTGGGGATCATTTACTGATTTATGGGAGCATGACTGCTCATTTTCCCCAGAAATCCCCAACAATAGGGTTTTGGAATGCGAATGAATGTTTTACCTCCATTTAATATCTATAGGACTGCTGGAGAAAGCAGACTGCCGCCCTTGGCTATTTGAAGATATTAAAGGGGTTGTGCAGAATTCCAGAAACGTGGCTGATTTCTTTCAAACATAGCACCGCCCCTGTCTACAAGTTGTGTGCCATATTGCATCTTATCTTCATTTAAGTGAATGTGCCAATGCTGTAATACCACATGTAACCTGAAGACAGGAGTGGTGCTGTTTTTTAAAGAATGTAGTAAAGTTTTATTAATCCTGGATCTCCCCTTTAAATGAAGCGCAGTTTGAACATGAGCATCTTTCCATTTAAAGGGAACCTGTCACCAGGTTTTTGTAACCTAATCTGAAAGTAACATTATATAGGACCCGAGATCCTGATTCCAGCGATGTGTCACTTACACATGTGTCACTGCTCAGTATAGTTTTGATAAAATCACTGTTTAATCATTTGGAGATTATCATTAGTCTTGTAGTCTGTCATATTCACAAACTGCTAAATCTGCAGCAGAGAAAACACTTATTTTATCAAAATGACAGCAAGCAGCTCAGTAAGTGACACATCACTGGAATCAGGGTATGTGTCTCTACATTATGCTGCTCTCAGATGGGATAGCAAAAAACCTGGTGACAAGTTCCCTTTAAGCAAGGAACACATCAGGGTCCCAGCAGTCACACCTCTGCTTAAAGGGGTTATCCGGTCTAAATCACAAGTCTGTAGTCAGTCACTCTATGAATCACTTTATCTGTAATGGCCACTTTACACGCGGCTACATTTCTAGCTTATCCACAGGTAACTTACTGGCTGCAGTGAAATCATGGAGACATGATTCCATTTGTACACAGCAACAAGATAGAACCATGTCTCCATGATTTCACTGCAGCCAGTAAGTTACCTGGTGAAAAGCTAGAAATGTAGCCATGTGTAAAGTGGCCATTAGCCTGTTTCAGAGTTGGGAATGGGGTCACATGCCATCGAGTATGTGTATTGAGCGAGGCAACGTCCATCTAGTCGGATTCTGACTGGGAATATGCATATTGCATACTTGAGGCCGCGTGAACGCTGTTCCCAGCTCTGACACCGGAGAATCCTCACTGTGCACAGCGCGTGTGATGTGAGGAGTGACAAGTCTGCAGTCACATAGAGTGACAGAGTGACTGCAGACTTGTGGATTTAGAAGGGACAACCCCTTTAATAATTTAGGAATACCCCTTTAACTCTTTCTGCGCCTCATATTTGAAACCTGACGTGGAGATGTCCTTGTTGTCTATAGCAACCATTCGAAATTCAGCTTTCATTTTCATAATTCCCCTGGAAAATGAATCTCGGCCTTTCGTTGCCGGGGGCAACCAGACCATTTTTTTCCTTGATTTGGCTTTTATACTTATTTCAAGCATATAATATTAGTATGACATTAATGTTGTTTCCAGGACAGTCTGTTTAGGACCTATAGGTGTAACTTACGTAGGGTGACACACAACAAGGCCATGGTTATAAATTCGGGAGTACCGTGCTCCTCCAGCCTTAGCACGGGAGTGTCCTTGTTCCCCGCAGTCATGGATTCCTTGGGTTCGCATAGTTTCAATGTGTAATTCCAATATGCTGCAGGGGCTGTTTTTCCAGTCCGTAATGGAGTGCCGAGAAGCTCATATATACATGTCTGTACTGGCTTCGGTGGTCAGTGTCCTACTACTTTCTACACTCCTGACAGGATTACATTAGGCCTACTAAAGCCAAACCTTACTGGATGAACATGATGGGAGTCCATATGAAGCCCGGTGGTTGTGACTCGTTACATCACTTTGTTACCCCATGCTAATCCTTTTATCGGATGTGCTGGGACGACATTTCTTTTTAAAGGCTATGAAGAACCGGACGCACCTCACAGCAGGGTCACAAAATATGGTCTCTCCACTTTCACCAAAACGTGATATTCCACACCCTCTGGGGTCACAGAAGGTCCACTTGGCAAAGTTTTACACAGACACCCCCTGTCCACAAGGGCACAGGGAGGCATGAAGAGTGAGAGAGGTGGGGACACACAACTACCGGCGTGGCACAGCAGTCGCTCCCAACCCTGACAGGCTGATGGCCACTTTACACGTCCCGATATCGGCGTCCAACTGCGACCAAAAGTCACATGGTTCGTGCGTTGGCCCCGATATCGTTCGTGCATTGTATGGTGTAAATGTCCAATACGATGCACGAACGATGCCAAAACGATATCGGGGATCAAATGAGCGTGCTCTCCAACGGCCCGATATCGGATTGACGTTGTGGCTGGATCGTGCTGTGTAAAAGTCCGACAACGATGTGCAGTACAACGTCCCTATTCTCTTCCATGTTAAATGGTCGTTCCTGGGTCGACCGTACAAGGGGGCGTAGACATCGCTGTGGTGTTGGCAGCCGATATCGCGCTGTGTAACTTCTCCTATGCGATCTTGGAATTCTGCCCTGAAAAAGCGCGCTCCCGCGGCGTTGGATCCAATATCGAACCGACGTTGGGACGTGTAAAGTGGCCATGAGAGATTAACTCTGCCAGCCCCATAGTACTGCCACCAGTTCCTCGTTAGATATAAGCCTTTTTCATTAATGATATTATATCGGGCCAGAAACCAGCCCAGGTACCATGTAACATTAAACCGAAAACATGGACGTGTGGATTCGTGGATCAAGATAAGAGCAGCCCATGGTTAAATGAGATATTTAATTGCCTTAGAGGGGTGGTCTGGTCAAAATTGATAATTCTGCACTCTGTTTGACTGCAGACTCCTCAACCCTCCCAGTTCACGCACTATACGCTCCGTGGATTCGCTGGTTCTTATCCAGGAACGGATTGCAGTTATGTGGAATGCATGTTCCAGGCTAGAGTCCCCAACCTGGGGCGATAACGCTGCCATACCCCATCTGGTGTCCGGGGCGGCAGCAGGCGCAGATGCCGCTGACCAAAGGGTAGTAGTCACCATGGCTGAGTGCATCGGCGCCGCAGCACCATGCACAGTTTGTGTATGTTCACTCACTTTGTTGTGTTGTTTCAGTACGCCTTGGCCACAGGCCTGATCCCACTGCCGGATTTCTTGTGCAAAGCTGCGAAGAAGTAACGCCACAGTTTGCAGCTTGCTGTACTTTACTGATGACAAAGACCACAATATACTGTACCAGAGAGGGCACATGCTTATTCATTCTCCTGAATTCTCCATCTTCCCACTGACCAGTTTTGCTACTGAATGACAGGTTGACCCCCAAGCATTTCAGGACAAGGTTAGGCACGGCACTGTCACCAACTAGCCCTCCGCCTAGGTCAATGTGTTTAGCTATAGAAGGCTTCAATTTACCCAGCTAAGTTTGATTTGGCCCGTGGTTCCAGCCCCACAAGCTATTTCTGACTCACCCTTTCAGAGAGTAACTGCACCACAATCCTCCCGTTCTGTTCTCTTTACTTGCCAGGTGAAGGATAGCCGCTGGTCCCTTACAGCTCCTCCTCCAGCCTGCACTGTAGCAAGGGTCCAGTCCACTTCTGCTCTACATACTGCCTTCTTTCGTTCTTACTTTCTCTGTAATCACCACTTCCACACTACTCCCTCTCCCTTGTAAGGAGCCACCTTGTCAGGCAGTCACACTGAACCAGGACACACTACTCTTTTATATCCCCTTCTAGTGGGCCGGCTTCACTTTAACTCCATTAACTCTGCTCCCTAATCTCTAGGTTCCCCAGCAACTGGCTAGTGACACCTAGAGGTAACTAACAATACCGCACCCAATTCAGGAAATAATATGTTAATATCGCTATACACATAAATATACATTAACTACCGTATACATCGTATAAAAGAGCATACAAAAGCAGCAACCGTCTTTAGGGGCAGGAATCACACTAGCATCAGTCATCTCCTTACAATGGCCAAGTTCCTCAATTAGCCATCTGTCAGTCCGATAGAATTTCATGCAGTGCATGACTCTAGAGAGAGATACAGACACCCTGTTAAAGGGGTTGTCCAGTCTAAACTGATAATTCTGCAGGCACTCTGTGTCACGCTATGTGCCTGCAGATTTATCAATCCTCCCAGCGCCCACACTTTGTGCTGCAACAATTCGCGGTTTCTAAACCGGGAGCATAATAATCTTTATTTATATAGCGCCAACATATTCCGCAGCGCTTTACAATACAGTGGTTCATATAGAAGCGGTCATAGGTAACAATAAAAAATATACAATATAGTAAGTAATTAAAGTAGAGAATCAATGTAAAAATCCAATACACTAAGCAGAGAATCAATGTAAAAAGTACAATAAAGCAGAGAAACAATGTAAAAAAATACAGTACAGTAATTAAATACAATAAGCAGAGAATCAATGTAAAAAAGTACAATACAAATAATGAAAGCAAAAATAAAGGTGACCCTGCTCAAAGGAGCTTACAATCTACAGCGAGATGGGGGTGACACAAAGTACAGGGGCTTATTACACTGATGGTCCAGGCATCTTGAGGAAGTGGGGGTAGAATTTAAATGGCATGAATGGTCACCAGACAATCTGTAGAGCTTTTGGGTTTGGTGGAGTTTGAAGGAGAGTTATGTCCAGAGGGATAGTGAATGGGCTATATACCGTATAAAGGACTTCTATTAGGAAGCATGATAGGCTGCCTTAAAAAGATATATTTTTAGGGAGTGTTTGAAGCTATGCAAGTTGTGGATAGTCCTGATTTCTTGGGGTAGAGCATTCCAGAGAATTGGTGCAGCTCGGGAGAAGTCTTGATGTTGGGAGTGGGAGGTTCGGATTAGTGCAGATGTTAGTCGAAGGAACAGACCTCAGTTATGCATTATGCATGTTCCCAACCACTTGGCCAGAATCCACGACTTGGGAACACAACCTCGCTCAATACAAGTGTATGGAGCAAAACCACACCCACTAGACGTCCGCGCCCGCACCATATACTTGTATTGAGCGAGGCTGCATCCACCAGTTGTGATGTTGCCGGGAACATGCATAATCGTTCCATTGCCAGATTGGAAAACCAGCAAACCCTCGCAGCTCCCAGTGCAGGCACTTAGAGGGTTGATAAGTATGCAGTCATATAGAGTAAATGCAGAATTATCAGAACAAGAAAAAACTGTGGCACTCCATCATGTAATGTATGTATAGGTGCAATGCTGAACACAACACATTGTAACAAAAAGACAATAGCACTCAAACGCTAAGATATGCAATTTTGAATATAGAACAGGAAATATGAAAAAAATGAGACACTTGGTTTATATATATGGCCATATCAATAACCGCCCAGTAGCCATGTTGAGGCGGGTCTCCTTTCCTGGGTCCTAACCTGCACTTTCAGTCACAGCCTCTATCTGGATCAAAAACCTGTCTTTGAATGGGCGAATAGGAACTTGCTAACAGAGAACAATAGCTCCTTTGGCTAGTGGGGGAAGGGTGCACGGCAGAGGGTGAGAAAAAACAGAACAATCATTTTAGACCGGACAACCCCTTTAATGTAAAGGAGAGGGTTCCAGCATAAAGTGCAATATAATCATACTTTTATTCATATATAATATAATATACAGTGCCTACAAGTAGTCTTCAACCCCCTGGTTTGATAAGATGCAAATAAGTTAGAGCCTTCAAACTGCAAACGAGAGTAGGATTTATTAACAGAAGCATAAATCTTACAAACCAAAAAGTTATGTTGCTCAGTTGAATTTTAATAAATTTTAAACATAAGTGTGGGTCAATTATTATTCAACCCCTATGTTTAATATTTTGTGGAATAACCCTTGTTTGCAATTACAGCTAATTATCGTCTTTTATAAGACCTGATCAGGCCGGCACAGGTCTCTGGAGTTATCTTGGCCCACTCCTTCATGCAGATCTTCTCCAAGTTATCTAGGTTCTTTGGGTGTCTCATGTGGACTTTAATCTTGAGCTCCTTCCACAAGTTTTCAATTGGGTTAAGGTCAGGAGACTGACTAGGCCACTCCATCACCTTGATTTTTTCCCTCTTGAACCAGGCCTTGGTTTTCTTGGCTGTGTGCTTTGGGTCGTTGTCTTGTTGGAAGATGAAATTACGACCCATCTTAAGATCCTTGATGGAGGAGCGGAGGTTCTTGGCCAAAATCCTCAGGTAGGCCGTGCTATCCATCTTCCCATGGATGCGGACCAGATGGCCAGGCCCCTTGGCTGAGAAACAGCCCCACAGCATGATGCTGCCACCACCATGCTTGACTGTAGGGATGGTATTCTTGGGGTCGTATGCAGTGCCATCCAGTCTCCAAACGTCATGTGTGTGGTTGGCACCAAAGATCTCGATCCTGGTCTCATCAGACCATAGAACCTTGAACCAGTCTGTCTCAGAGTCCTCCAAGTGATCATGAGCAAACTGTAGACGAACCTTGACATGACGCTTTGAAAGTAAAGGTACCTTACGGGCTCGTCTGGAACGGAGACCATTGCGGTGGAGTACGTTACTTATGGTATTGACCGAAACCAATGTTCCCACTGCCATGAGATCTTCCCGGAGCTCCTTCCTTGTTGTCCTTGGGTTAGCCTTGACTCTTCGGACAAGCCTGGCCTCGGCACGGGAGGAAACTTTCAAAGGCTGTCCAGGCCGTGGAAGGCTAACAGTAGTTTCATAAGCCTTCTACTTCCGGATGATGCTCCCAACAGTGGAGACAGGTAGGCCCAACTCCTTGGAAAGGGTTTTGTACCCCTTGCCAGCCTTGTGACCCTCCACGATCTTGTCTCTGATGGCCTCGGAATGCTCCTTTGTCTTTCCCATGTTGACCATGTATGAGTGCTGTTCACAAGTTTGGGGAGGGTCTTAAATAGTCAGAAAAGGCTGGCAAAAGAGATAATTAATCCACACATGTGAAGCTCATTGTTCTTTGTGCCTGAACTACTTCTTAATACTTTAGGGGGACCAAACAGAATACTGGTGGTTTGAGGGGTTGAATAATAAATGACCCTCTGAATTAACTTTTAACGCTTTAAAAAAAAAATATATATATATTTTGTGGCACTGCATTTCCCACTTCCAGGCTGATCTACAGTCCAAATGTCACAATGCCAAGTTAATTCCGCATGTGTCAACCAGCTAAATCTGCAGGGGGTTGAATACTACTTGTAGGCACTGTAAGTGGGGTCCATTATAAGGAAAAAGTTAGGTGAGATATACCAATGCATCCCTTCCAGATGAATGCCAAAATTACTTTTTATTATTATTATTATTATTATTATTATTATTATTGGACCTATCAATCTGTTCTGCATATACATACACTTTGGGTCTGTTTAGTTGAGTCTGACTCTTTTGCAGAATATTTTTGAGGATTTTCTTCTCCCGCATATACGATAACTGCCAGTATCAGATTTTAATAATGATGATTTCTTAAATTATAATTTTTTTTTTCTATTTCTGAAAGCGGTCCCTTGCTGGAAGGATGAAGCGTTGTTCTATCACCCGCTTCCGTCTCGTGTGTAAATTGGGTAATTCTGGCATTTCTCGGCTCTCCATTCTGTGCTAGAGAAAGCAGCCCCCAGAGGCTAATTACCAGTGTCACCCTCTCGTCTGCCGGAGACGGGCACAATTGGGCGTTTTTTTTTCCCCCTTGCGTTCTGTCAATCGGTAATGGATGGTTTAATAATTCCTCTCTCCTCTCTATCCGTCTGTTTCTCGTGCAAGGGTAAAAAATAGAAACGCGAGCCGGTGTCGCTATCTTCAGCCTCCCTCCTCGACGGCTTGTTGCGTTGGCAGAGCTGTGTGTGGGATTTCGTTAGGGTGGATGAGCTCGGCGGGACGGGATTAGGGTGCAGTATGGGGCCGTGTTTGCAGAATGCTAATTTAGTAAGTAGAGTAACTGGGGGCTGCCCTTGCAAATCCGCATTAGTCATGTAGGCATCCGGCAAGCGTTGGATGGTGGCCTTCTAGAGAAGCTTTGGGGAGTCTTGGCTCGGCACCGAGAGATTAGATCTTGGAGAAGCACCTGTCAAGGTGGTGAAGAATCTGGCTGGCTTCTCCCCAGAGGGAACATGACCTAGATAGTCTTTCCCTTCTCCTCGCCTGTCACTGGGCAGGTTTGATTCATGTGGAGGACCGGGAGGCGGAAAGGAGAAAAATTGTTTTGGGAGTTTAGAATGCAAATGAGCCTGGAGTAATGAGGGCTTAGGAATTCCAGCAGGGCGGCATTGTGTATGTGCTCCATGCCTAATCTAAAATTGAAAGGGTGTTTGTAAATGAGGAGAGGTGATATGATGGAACCATTGAAATCTATCAGGGATAATATAGGGCTAAAAAGGAATTATGCTAATTCTTTTTTTTTTCTTTTTTATAAAAGTTTGGCGCCCGTACCGACTCCTCCGCCCCGGAGCTTACAGTCTGAATCCTATTAAAAGCGTTTATTGAGGAATTCTAAATTGTATTCCAAAGTGAAAATCCAAACGTGCCGCCGAAGATGATTGACCTATTGGTTACATTTGGCTGTATTATTTTATTTTATATCACTTACATTAACAAAGGAATCCATCTTTCAATTTTTGCACTGGCCACTAAGACAAATACTAGACTCGCACGTCCCGTTCTGCACAAGTGACATTTCGACAGTCGGATTGTTGTCACAGAATTATAATATAATTATAATAACATCACAATAGGCGATGTGACAACTCACTCTCTCTGTAAAATGAAAGATAGCACCTCTATATACAAAGAATTACACAGGATCCACCATTCACAATGGTGATATCACAGCTCACCTCCTCCTCCTCCCAGATAATACAGGATCCACCATTACAGTCTCAGGTCACCTCCTCCTCATTCCTGCACAATAACATGAACATGTGATACCTTTTATATATAGTAGATAACACAGGATCCACCATTCACAATAGGTGATATCACAGCTCACCTCCATCTCCTGTACAATGACTGATAACACCTCTATATACAGCAGATAACACAGGATCCACCATTCACAATAGGTGATGTCACAGCTCACCTCCTCCTGTACAATGACTGATAACACCTCTATATACAGCAGATAACACAGGATCCACCATTCACAATAGGTGATATCACAGCTCACCTCCTGTACAATGACTGATAACACCTCTATATACAGTAGATAACACAGGATCCACCATTCACAATATATGATATCACAGCTCACCTCCTCCTCCTGTACAATGACTGATAACACCTCTATATACAGCAGATAACACAGGATCCACCATTCACAATACGTGATGTGACAGCTCACCTCCTCCTCCTGTACAATGACTGATAACACCTCTATATACAGTAGATAACACAGGATCCACCATTCACAATAGGTGATGTGACAGCTCACCTCCTCCCCCTCCCAGATAATACAGGATCCACCATTACAATAGATGTCTCAGGTCACCTCCTCCTCCTCCTGTACAATGACTGATAACACCTCTATATACAGTAGATAACACAGGATCCACCATTCACAATAGGTGATATCACAGCTCACCACCTCCTCCTGTACAATGACTGATAACATCTCTATATACAGTATATAACACAGGATCCACCATTCACAATAGGTGATATCACAGCTCACCTCCTCCTGTACAATGACTGATAACACCTCTATACACAGTAGATAACACAGGATCCACCATTCACAATAGGTGATGTCACAGCTCACCTCCTCCTGTACAATGACTGGTAACACCTCTATATACAGTAGATAACTCAGGATCCACCATTCACAATAGGTGATATCACAGCTCACCTCCTCCTGTACAATGACTGATAACACCTCTATATACAGTAGATAACACAGGATCCACCATTCACAATAGGTGATATCACAGCTCACCTCCTCCTGTACAATGACTGATAACACCTCTATATACAGTAGATAACACAGGATCCACCATTCACAATAGATGATATCACAGCTCACCTCCTCCTGTACAATGACTGATAACACCTCTATATACAGTAGATAACACAGGATCCACCATTCACAATAGGTGATATCACAGCTCACCTCCTCCTGTACAATGACTGATAACACCTCTGTATACAGTAGATAACACAGGATCCACCATTCACAATAGGTGATATCACAGCTCACCTCCTCCTGTACAATGACTGATAACTCCTCTATATACAGTAGATAACACAGGATCCACCATTCACAATAGGTGATATCACAGCTCACCTCCTCCTGTACAATGACTGATAACACCTCTATATACAGTAGATAACACAGGATCCACCATTCACAATAGGTGATATCACAGCTCACCTACTCCTGTACAATGACTGATAACACCTCTATATACAGTAGATAACACAGGATCCACCATTCACAATAGATGATGTCACAGCTCACCTCCTCCTCCTGTACAATGACTGATAACACCTCTATATACAGTAGATAACACAGGATCCACCATTCACAATAGGTGATATCACAGCTCACCTCTTCCTCCTCCTGTACAATGACTGATAACACCTCTATATACAGTAGATAACACAGGATCCACCATTCACAATAGGTGATGTCACAGCTCACCTCCTCCTCCCGTACAATGAGTGATAACACCTCTATATAAAGTAGATAACACAGGATCCACCATTCACAATAGGTGATATCACAGCTCACCTCCTCCTCCTGTACAATGACTGATAACACCTCTATATACAGTAGATAACACAGGATCCACCATTCACAATAGGTGATATCACAGCTCACCTCCTCCTGTACAATGACTGATAACATCTCTATATACAGTAGATAACACAGGATTCACCATTCACAATAGGTGATATCACAGCTCACCTCCTCCTCCTGTACAATGACTGATAACACTTCTATATACAGTAGATAACACAGGATCCACCATTCACAATAGGTGATATCACAGCTCACCTTCTCCTGTACAATGACTGATAACATCTCTATATACAGTAGAGTATGAGCTTAGTATTGGGTGTAGTTTCCAGGGGAAAAACTGCAAATAAACCGTACCATATGTATCAAACATTTAATATATTCTAACAATCTGCTTTTTTACAATATTTCATGTTTTGATGACACATTTCCAATAAGCGCCCCCATGCTTATCATCCCTTCCAGCAGTTACAGCAGCGATCTGGTGAAATATAATTGCAGCATGCATGCTGAGAGTTGTAGTCTCACTATAGACGGTAAGCCTCAGGATGCCTGGGCTGTTAGTTGAAGCATTGGGTGGCGCGACATACAAGTTTTCTACATGTAGCCTAATTGCTCTGACACTAATTCATAGTAATAAATGGCCGCTCAGCTCTTGCAGTAATAACCCTGTGGGCAGTATATGAGCGTTGGTTCTGAAATTTATTCATTAGTGTCAGTCCTGGAACATTTTAATGTCATAAATTGCCTGGTCTGATATTATCTTGAGGCTAAACGCGAGATGAACTGAAGCCATTCACTGAAATGTGTGCGGACTCACATTGATAGAGATGTAATGAAGTCCATCAGCAGATGTGGTGAGATGTCAATTAGATTGGCACGTGACAGAGCCGAGAACCTGGCGAAACACAGGTCAACCTATGGGACTATGGGCCTGGATATACATCATATCGGCAGTAGCCATTGTGTGGAGACCCCAGGATTCACGAGGACTTTGACACCTTCACCAACCACATGGTACATAGTTCTATAACGACCAAACTGTTTTTTATGTTGTGTGATCATCACGAAGAAGTGATCGTTAAGATGGCCATATACACGAGTGCGGGGAGAGAGGAGAGGACATCCCTGGCAGCCCCATAAAAGAAAGGTTTGGGGTGTTAGGATTCCCACTATCCAATCCATCTCTCCTCCCAACTGTTGGGGGACATTTGTATGAATCAGATGGTCCACCAGTAACGACAAAATCAGAGCGTTCATCTATTGAGTATGGGGGCTTTAAAGGTGTTGTCCACTACTCACAAACCCCTTCTCAATCACTATTTTCCCACAGTAAAATAATAACATATATACCAAGCTCCAGTGCATTTCCAGTTGGTGCTGGTGCCATTCCAGTTGGTGCCGGTGCCATTCCGTTGGTGCGGTGCATTCCGGTTGGTGTCGGTGCTATTCCGGTTGGTGCCGGTGCCATTCCAGTTGGTGCCGGTGGCCATTCCGGTTGGTGTCGGTGCCATTCCGGTTGGTGCCGGTGCCATTCCAGTGGTGTTGGCACTGGCTCTCCTGGGGATCGTGTTACATTATGTCAATCGATCCCTGTGACTAATCAACGCTGGCTTCACTCTCCCCTCCTTCTGCCAAGTCTGACATTTAGAAAAGTGAGAGCTACAGCTGCTCTCGCCCTTTCCCCAAAAGTCATGGAGAGGAGAGTGCAGTCAGCTCTGATTGGCTGCAGGGATCATGTGTCATAACAATGTCACACAATCCCTTTGAGAGCCAGTGCTGACACCGCTAGAACAGCGCTGGCAGGTGAGTAGAGATGTTATTATTTTACTGTGAGGGGACATTGGAGGTGAGAATGGGTTGTTTGAGTAGTGGACATGTGAGACTATGTAAACTATGTAAGACTATGTAAGTCTTGCCTTACATATGACATAGCTGTCTTTTAGCTATAAGGTATCTCCCCTGATATTTATACACTTTCCACTTGGTGGAGCATGCATGTGTTCTCCCTATGAAGATGTGACAGTTGATGTCCAGCTACTCGATTTTGATCTCTACTTCGAGAGAGTCAGAAGACTCTCATATGCATTAGATAGCAAATCAGTCCTGATGAAGTTGGTGCAAAAAAGGATACTTTGCCTGCAAATCCCCTACTGCTGTCAATCTGACTCCCAGATTCCCTGCCGGTCTTTTCTTTATGCTGCAACAATGGAGTCTCATTACAGGGATAAGTTGGCAGCTGCAGCCAATCACAAGTAGAGGATGGTCAATTCTGTGGCCCGTGATTGGCTGAGCAGTCATTTGCTGTGTGTCAGGAGGAGCAAGGGAGTAAAGAGACCATCAGGGGACCCAGGGAACGTTGTACCGGGAGCTGTGGGATTTTGCCAAGTTGACCGGCTGTAGGTACATTGGTCGCTCATATACTGCCTACACTGGTCAGACAGTGTATAGCCCATTTACGTTTTTTGTAGCCACCTAACTAATGTTATGAGATCCCCTTGTTCACTAGTTCCAGAAAGGGATTGCAGTAGGGGCATGGAAAACTTAGCGACCCCATGTCATGTAAGCAGCAGTTCTATCTTTCTATGGATTTTATCTTACCGGTGATGAGACCTGTCTAATTCATGTTGCATGTCTTTCCCATGGTTCTTGTGTTATTTTTTTGTTATCTGTCTAAGGATTCACTGATGTTATGAGTTGAAACCGTTTTCATGTGCATGAGAAGAAATGTGAGCACCGGAGTGTCTTTCAAGATTTCGGTGTTGCCGGCTATAGATGTTTGATCTACTGCTAAAGTTATTACTTGACTGAACTCTTGAGAAGTTCTTGGACCTACCTTTGAAGCTGATAACTTTGATGTTTTCTCTTACAGCCAATGAATTCCATCGATATCTTGCGCCATTGCAATCCTGATTCCGCAAATGATGAATGACAACCAGTTGCACCTAAGCCTTCCTCCGGCACGCCATCTCTCCAACACTGCCGGAGAATCCTACGACAAACCAGCCTTACGTACCCGATTCATCATAGGGTTGGACTTCCGATGGACATGCCATGGTGACATGAACAGGATGAGTTAAGGGTACTTTCTACATAACCAAGGTGTGTGGGCTTGTGTTCGTGAGCGCTTGTGCCGCTCCTCCTGGGAAGGTTGCAAGGACCATGAGCTTGTCCCTGAAGTCTCGAAGATTTGGGAGGCCAGTAAGCCCACAACTAGTTCTCTTACTTCTTTTTGCCTTCTGTCTCTTGAGTGTCTTCATCTCAGCCTATTATCTCTATGGATGGAAAAGGGGACTGGAGCACTTGGGTGGTGATGGGCAAACCCTGGACTGTGACGAGCCCAAGATTAGCCCTTCACGGCTTCTCCCGGTGAAGAACATGAAATCAATGGATACGTCTAGAACAGACCCACTGGTGTTAGTCTTTGTGGAAAGCCTATATTCTCAACTTGGGCAGGAAATTGTGGCTATCTTGGAGTCAAGCCGCTTTAAGTATCGGACCGAGATTGCTCCGGGCAAGGGTGACATGCCTACTCTTACCGATAAAGATAGAGGGCGATTTGCACTAATTGTGTATGAAAATATCCTAAAATATGTTAACCTGGATGCGTGGAACCGAGAGTTACTGGACAAGTACTGCGTGGAGTATGGTGTTGGCATCATCGGCTTCTTCAAGGTAAGGTGGTCATGGACTTCTGAGCTTTGAAGTCTCTTCTTTCTAAATAGTTTTATAAACTTCATCCAGCGGTAGCTCGACAATGGCAGTAATAGGATTGATGCCGAGAAATTCCCCAGTCTATGGAAATTCGGTTTCTCAAAGCTTGGATGTGTTCTTTTGTGGTCAAACCATTCGTTCTCTTTTCTTCCCGGGCCCAAGACACAACTTATTTAGTCCAGTTGAGTGGCCTTAATCCTCTGACAAAGCTGTAAAAGGGGCATTGTTCTTCCACCGGGGTCTTGCTCTGGACAACCCCTTTCAACTTGTGTCTTTCCATTCATTAGGTTTCCCTTCCTCTCCCTCCCAGTCTAGTAGACAACACATGGCCTTTAAGTGAAGGACTATTTCTCATCAATGGAGGTTAGAATTTTGTTGTTTTGGATGCAAAAGTTATCATGGGCGCAGTTCATAAAATTGAGCATGTCTTCTGTTTTTAAATGATTTAACTCTTCCATTTCTGTATATTATTTTTGGAATTCAGAATAGGGAATTGTCTAAACTTTTTAGGCACTTGCCAGTTGTTCCTGCACATATACGTGATTGGTATAAATCATGGCGGTACATGAGGATTTGATCTACTCTATCATTTTGTGCTTTAAAGGGAACCCGGCGTGGAATTTTGTAATTTCAATTTTTGTAATTGTAATTTTTGTAATTTAAAATTTTAAAAACAAAATTCCACGTATTTATCTTAAAAAAAGAGTTTATTTGCTGAGCTGACTGCACACACATACCTGTCTTCAGTCATAGGGAAAGTGACTGCACACACATACCTGTCTTCAGTCATAGGGGAGGTGACTGCACACATATACCTGGCTTCAGTCATAGGGGAGGTGACTGCACACACATACCTGGGTTCAGTCATAAGGGAGGTGACTGCACACACATACCTGTCTTCAGTCATAGGGGAGGTGACTGCACACATACCTGTCTTCAGTCATAGGGGAGGTGACTGCACACACATACCTGGCTTCAGTCATAGGGGAGGTGACTGCACACACATACCTGTCTTCAGTCATAGGGAAAGTGACTGCACACACATACCTGTCTTCAGTCATAGGGGAGGTGACTGCACACATATACCTGGCTTCAGTCATAGGGGAGGTGACTGCACACACATACCTGGGTTCAGTCATAAGGGAGGTGACTGCACACACATACCTGTCTTCAGTCATAAGGGAGGTGACTGCACACACATACCTGTCTTCAGTCATAGGGGAGGTGACTGCACACACATACCTGTCTTCAGTCATAGGGGAGGTGACTGCACACATACCTGTCTTCAGTCATAGGGGAGGTGACTGCACACACATACCTGGCTTCAGTCATAGGGAGGTGACTGCACACACATACCTGGCTTCAGTCATAGGGGAGGTGACTGCACACACATACCTGGCTTCAGTCATAGGGGAGGTGACTGCACACACATACCTGGCTTCAGTCATAGGGGAGGTGAGTGCACACACATACTTGGCTTCAGTCATAGGGGAGGTGACTGCATACACATACCTGGCTTCAGTCATAGGGGAGGTGACTGCATACATATACCTGGCTTCAGTCATAGGGGAGGTGACTGCACACACATACCTGGCTTCAGTCATAGGGGAGGTGACTGCACACACATACCTGGCTTCAGTCATAGGGGAGGTGACTGCACACACATACCTGGCTTCAGTCATAGGGGAGGTGACTGCACACACATACCTGGCTTCAGTCATAGGGGAGGTGAGTGCACACACATACTTGGCTTCAGTCATAGGGGAGGTGACTGCATACACATACCTGGCTTCAGTCATAGGGAGGTGATGCATACATATACCTGGCTTCAGTCATAGGGGAGGTGACTGCACACACATACCTGGCTTCAGTCATAGGGGAGGTGACAGCACACACATACCTGGCTTCAGCCATAGGGGAGGTGACTGCACACATGTACCTGGGCTTCAGTCATAGGGGAGGTATGTGTGTGTTACCCCCTCATGACTGAGGCCAGGTATGTGTGTGCAGTCACCTCCCCTATGACTGAGGCCAGGTATGTGTGTGCATTCACCTCCCCTATGACTGAGGCCAGGTATGTGTGTGCATTCACCTCCCCTATGACTGAAGCCAGGAGTGTGTGGGCAGTCACCTCCCCTATAAATGAGGTCAGGTATGTGTATGCAGTCACCTCCCCTATGACTGAAGCCAGTTATGTGTGTGCAGTCACCTCCCCTATGACTGAAGCCAGGTATGTGCGTGCAGTGACCTCCCCTATGACTGAGGCCAGGTACATGTGTGCTGTCACCTCCCCTATGACTGAAGCCAGGTATGTGTGTGCAGTCACCTCCCCTATGACTGAGGCCAGGGGTGTGTGTGCAGTCACCTCCCCTATGACTGAGGCCAGGGGTGTGTGTGCAGTCACCTCCCCTATGACTGAGGCCAGGGGTGTGTGTGCAGTCACCTCCCCTATGACTGAGGCCAGGGGTGTGTGTGCAGTCACCTCCCCTATGACTGAAGCCAGGTATGTGTGTGCAGTCACCTCCCCTATGACTGAAGCCAGGTATGTGTGTGCAGTCACCTCCCCTATGACTGAAGCCATGTATGCATGTGAAGTCACCTCCCCTATGACTGAAGACAGGTATGTGTGTGCAGTCACCTCCCCTATGACTGAAGACAGGTATGCGTGTACAGTCACCTCAGTATATAAATTTTTTTTTTAAGATAAATAAGTGGAATTTTGTTTTAGAAAACCATGTTAGCGATACAAACACATTGCATCATTTAAAACACATTTGGGTCGGTTTAATATCACAAAAATATGATTTGTTGCCGTTATTGTAATGTTTTGTACAGTGTAGTGACCTTGAGTAGGACCGGTCTTGCACGCCATTCATACCTCATACATTAGCGTTGAGCTCATCCCCACTCCCCGGCAGCTGAGCTCCCATCTGCACTACACCCTGATGTATTGCAATGCGGGTTATTTTCTCCTCGGCTCATACATGTTGTGAACATTACATTTCTGACAGTTCCCTACGGCCATGAAATCCTCTGGGGAATCCATTGTTAGAGGGAGAGAAGACCCTATTGAGGATTTTCATCTCTAATGGTGCATTTAGACTCGCTGACCTGCAGCCTGTTTAGATGGGCCGACTGCACTGTCCATGTATTAATGACCATTCTGTGCACACGGACTGTCATTGTTCTCGGCAGCACATGTCCTGGGAAATACAGGCCGGTGGGCTGTCGAGAATAATGACTTTTTAAGCCAAAAAAGCATTTCACCCGACAAACGTGCATCTCTCTTCCTCTGGAGGACCTGTCCTGCCCTGCTTTACACAGCCAAATCCATGGTATGAATAGACACTCTGTAATACTCCTTTTATCCTGTGGAGGTGCTGTAGGAAAGTGAAACACTTATTCATAACTTTCCCCAACAATTCCCTAAGTAGTAGAACGTTCTGTGATTGGCTTATTATTAACCCCTTAGTGACCGCGGTTAATAGAGCCGCAGCAAGGTAAACCCGCGATGACGCAGCATATGCGTCCAAGGTCGGAAACTAACTTGTTTTCATGACGCATATGCTGCGTCATGGGTCATGAAGGGGTTAAAAGGAATCTGTCAGCAGGTTTTTGCTACTTCATCTGACAGCAAAATTGTTTACGCTAAGAGATCCTGAATCTGTATCACACAGATTATCGGCTTTAGCCGTTCTGACACAAAGCATTTAGTTATAGGAACACAGCTGAGCTGGGAGAGGAGAGCTGCCCCGGCCCACACCAGGCTCAATATAGAGATTGTACATTGACACCATTGAGAGTGAGGTGTCAGTCACAGCAGGGGATGTGTCAGACTAATGTGTGTGAGTTTGTAGTCTCGTAATGGTGATCACAGGGTAATAAAGTCATTAGTTTAAGTAAACACTTGCACAGACCCTGATAAGAGAGGCATGGCTTTTGTTTGTTTTTAAAGATTTAAACCACGCTTATGTGGTCATGTGACCTATCAGCTGATCGGGTTGCCCCGCCCTTTCCCGGTCAGCTGATGAAGTCGTCGGTGATGAATGCATCGCGGGACACTCGGGGGAGAGCTGAGAATTAATTATTTTATTTTTAACCATTCCTTGACTTCATTTCACTTTAGCAATGTATGTGAATACACTGCTAAAGTGAAATTACACACATGTACCACGGGTACAGAGCAGTGCTCTTGTTCTGCGCATACTCTGTACCCTGGAACCGAATCCGGGAAACCACTCGGTTTTTTCCCGGACCGGCTCCATAGGCCCCCATGTTAAGTGTCCCGGACCAGGTTAGTTTCCTGTCCGGTTTTGTCAACAGAGGCCAAAAGCGATGCAGACTTCATTTTTGGGACCGGGAGAAAACAGGACAGAAATGAATCCGGGACTTAATACGCAAAACCGATGGGCAAAATGTGGCCAATCCGGCACCATAGGGATATATTGGAGGCAAAAACGAACAGAACAGGATCCCATAGAACGTAGTGTGAAGCCTCAGCTGAGTTTGGTTGTCAGTCTGCCTTAATCCTAATCTCTGGTAATAGGTTTGTGCATAGGACAAGGCTGTTGGCTGGACGATCCTTTAGTTGATGGCTAGCTCCGTCACTTGCCTCGTTGCCCCCGACTCTTCAGAACAGGCACGTTCCTCAATAGGATGGAATGAATGGAATAGGTTGTCCCATCACAGACATTGGCGGCATATTGCTGGCATATGACCGATGTCAGACCATGCGATTGGCCATGACACTTCTCTATAGGACGTGTTCGTTGGTCCTCTAGTATGGCAGCTGGGTTTATGACTCCAATCAGACGTATATCACTCGTGTATGATGACACCATCCCATTAAGGCTATGTTCACACAGTGCCTTTTTGTTAAAATGCAGCAAAAATGGGAGTGATCCTATGTGTAAACGATATCCCGGCTGAAGGTTTCCTGCGATTTTGTTTAAAGGGAACCTGTCAGCTCATATTTGCCCCCAAACCCATCACTACCTGTCCCTGCACCTTCCTGGCACATCCCTAACCATCCCTGTCTGACATAAAACTGTCCTACAATGGTTGTGCAAAACGACTTCACGTCACTCACTATTTTGTATGCTAATGAGTCCTCCTGACTACTGTAGGTAGTCTAATGGGTGGTCTACTCTCCAGGGCTTCATAATGCTTAGTGCACATGCTCCAACGCCTCGCTGACGGCACCACATCGGAGCGAGCTGTCAGTGAACCGTCACTAAAGCATTATGAGGCCGCTCCGTCACCTCGGGAGATTCACAGTGCGCAGCTATGACAATGACGATACCGCTGCGTCATACACAGAAGGGGGACACTGGAATTAAAGAGGCGGGAGCGCACCTGGGAAATGTATTATCACACCCAGCGGGAGTCATAGACATGCAGCGAGGGGGGAGACAGAGCCCTGGAGACAACCCAGAGTGTCTACATACAGGGGTCAGGAGGACTCCACATATGAGAAAATGTGAGGGACAAAGTCGTTGCACAACCTTTTATAGGACAGTTTTAGGTCAGACAGGGATGGTTAGGGATGAGCTAGGAAGGTGCAGGGACAGGTAGTGATAGATTGGGGGACACCATGGAATGAACAGTGCTCTATAATTTCATAATAATAATAACGACCTGACAGGTTCCCTTTAAGGTTTTTGTCCTTTTCGCTCTCTTCTCTCCCCCCTTGCTCTCCCCCTCCTCACTCTCCCCTCTCTCCCACTTCTCTTTCCCTCTCTCTCTCCCCTCTCTCCCCGCTCTCTCCCCCCTTTTTCTCCCCTCTCTCCCCCCCCTCTCTCTTTCCCTTCTCTCTCTCCCTCTCTTTCCCTCTCTCTCTCTCTCCTCCTCCCCTCTCTCTCTCCCTCCCCCTCTCTCACCCCTCTCTCCCCCTTTCTCTCCTCCCTCTCTCTCTCCCACTACTCTCTCCCCCTCTCTCTTTCCCTTCTCTCACCCTCTCTCTCTCTCCCCCTCTCTCTTTCCCTTCTCTCACCCCCTCCCTCTCTCTCTTCCCCCTCTCTCTCTTTCTCTCTCTCTCCCCGTGTCTCTCTCCCCTCTCTCTTTCCCTTCTCTCTCCCACTACTCTCTCCCCCTCTCTCTTTCCCTTCTCTCCCCCCTCCCTCTCTCTCTTCCCCCTCTCTCTCTCCCCGTCTGTCTCTCCCCTCTCTCTTTCCCTTCTCTCTCCTCCCTCTCTCTCTCCCACTACTCTCTCCCCCTCTCTCTTTCCCTTCTCTCCCCCCTCCCTCTCTCTCTTCCCCCTCTCTCTCTCTCTCTCCCCGTCTCTCTCTCCCCTCTCTCTTTCCCTTCTCTCTCCTCTCTCTCTCCCACTACTCTCTCCCCCTCTCTCTTTCCCTTCTCTTTCCCTCTCTCTTTCCCTTCTCTCACCCCCTCCCTCTCTCTCTTCCCCCTCTCTCTCTCTCTCACTCCCCGTCTCTCTCTCCCCTCTCTCTTTCCCTTCTCTCTCCACCCTCTCTTTCTCACTCTCTCTCCCACTCGCAAATCCACCTTCTCTTTCCCACTCTTTCTCCCCCTCTCTTCCTTTCTCTCTCCTTCTCTCTCCTCCTCTCTCTCTCCTCTCTCTCTCTCTCCCTCTCTCTCCCCCTCTCTCCTCCCTCCCCTCTCTCTCTCCCCTCTCCCCTCCCCTCTCTTCTCCCCTCTCTCTTTCCTTTCTCCCTCCCCCTCTCTCTCTCCCTTCTCTCTCCCCTCTCTCTCTCATAAACCTGTACAGGTTTCCAAAACTGACTGGAAATAAAAACAGTGTGTATACATGGGTTTTCCGTCTTTCACATAGGTTTTGCAGGGATTAAAAATCGCAGTCATAAAACCATAGTAAAAATGCACTCAGGAAACTCGGTAAAAACGCACGGTGTGGACATAACCTAAGCAATGCTAGACCTGTACACCCCATACACATTAGATTACTGACAGCTCTCTCACCTATCTCATCCTCCACATCCCTCGCTCTGCCGGGCGTTCCTGTGTTTTGTTTTTCTCTTTAACTAGTCCCCTTAGGAGACTTGAATCTGTGATTATCCGATCACTTTAGCATTGCTCCACACAGCAGAAATCATCATCCCCTATGAATGTCGTCAGCACACAGCGGGAATCCACAGGAGGACTGTATAGACAGACACAGAGGTCATCAGCTGATCCCCAGTTGTCATGACAACCCATCAGCATCCTGCAAGAATGTCACTAGCACCAATATCAGAGGGAATGATGCACCCCTCTGCCTGTGCGTGTTATATCCTGCTGTCTGAGGTTGACAGTGGG
Organism: Allobates femoralis; assembly: GCA_033576535.1. Lineage (NCBI taxonomy): Eukaryota > Metazoa > Chordata > Amphibia > Anura > Aromobatidae > Allobates > Allobates femoralis. The sequence continues at coordinate 599,617,853 of JARQOC010000004.1, forward strand.
ATTTAACTGATTAAAAGCCACATGCAGATCTCCGATCTACCTGTGAGGCAAATGATGGCTGATTAAATCAGTCATCATGTGTGGGGAAAGATGCGGGTTGGGACACCAAGGTAGCGATATGACCTATTATGTAAGTAGAAGTCATATGGCGTGAAGGGGTTAAACAATAGATCTCTCAAAACAAAAGATTATCTCAGCACTGGAGATGTGGTATGATCAGATTATGTCCCTGTACGGTCAGACACATCCATTACACAGTACATAGCAGGGACACATATGTAAGGTTATCTCAGCACTGGAGATGTGGTGTGATCAGATCATGTCCCTGTACGGTCAGACACATCCATTACACAGTATATAGCAGGGGCACATATATAAGATTATCTCAGCACAGGAGATGTGGTATGATCAGATCATGTCCCTGTACAGTCAGACACATCCATTACACAGTACAAAGCAGGGACAAATATATAAGATTATCTCAGCACATAAGATGTGGTATGATCAGACCATGTCCCTGTATGGTCAGACACATCCATTGCACAGTACATAGCAGGGACACATATATAAGATTATCTCAGCACTGGAGATGTGGTATGATCAGATCATGTCCCTGTACAGTCAGACACATCCATTACACAGTACAAAGCAGGGACAAATATATAAGATTATCTCAGCACATAAGATGTGGTATGATCAGACCATGTCCCTGTATGGTCAGACACATCTATTACACAGTACATAGCAGGGACACATATATAAGATTATCTCAGCACAGGAGATGTGGTATGATCAGACCATGTCCCTGTATGGTCAGACACATCCATTACACAGTACATAGCAGGGACACATATATAAGATTATCTCAGCACTGGAGATGTGGTATGATCAGATCATGTCCCTGTACAGTCAGACACATCCATTACACAGTACAAAGCAGGGACAAATATATAAGATTATCTCAGCACATAAGATGTGGTATGATCAGACCATGTCCCTGTATGGTCAGACACATCTATTACACAGTACATAATAGGGACACATATATAAGATTATCTCAGCACAGGAGATGTGGTATGATCAGACCATGTCCCTGTATGGTCAGACACATCTATTACACAGTACATAGCAGGGACACATACATAAGATTATCTCAGCACAGGAACATTTTTTAAACATCCAAATGTGGAAATTATTATTCCAATATCTGTTGATTAAAATCAACTTTGTTTGTGGCAAAACCTTTTTAAGGGCAGTTTATTTTGGGAAAAGTAGAGGTGCGTTTTATTCAAAAGGAAGGAGGCGACACCAGATAAGGATCTGTATAGAAAGAGGATAGGAAAGAGTGGACCGAAGAAAGAGCGAATCCTTTCTTGAATCTGGCAAATGGTGGTCATTATTTTACTCACTTATATAGCACCATTAGGGAATATGTCAGCAGGTTTTTCTATGTAATCTAACAGCAGCATGATATAGGGTCAGAGATTCAGTTGTGGTAGAATCAGTTTTCTCTGGTGCAGATCTAGCAGAGCTCAGAATGCTGAGCCCTTGGTAACTCCACCTCCACCACTGATTGGCAGCTTTCTGGCAATATACAATCAGTAGTGTGGGCGGGGTTATACACAGCTCAGCATTCTGAGCTCTGCTAATGCAACGGTCACAAGGGCCGGGGTACTCGGACACTCTGGGATATCAGTCTGTTCAGTAGTCATGGTGGTAACCCCAGAATCCGTGGCCCTGACCGAGCATGAAAAGGGGATAATTACAGGGGAAATAAAGTCTTTTGTGACGCCATCTGTTATTTCTGATCAGAATGACCAACGCTGCTTGTAATGACCCTGGGGAATAGGTGTTGTTGCATCTAGGTATATCATTCCCCACAGATGGAGCGGGTCCTCAGGGTTCAGTATGAAAGTCAATGTGGATGATGGTGGTAGTTGTTGGTGCAGGGAGGTGCAGAAGGAGTGGACATACACAGGGGTTGTAGTTTTTACCAGTATCTTTACTTGTCGTTGGTGCAAAGACAACCCAGCCGGGTACTGTGCTGTCCCAGTGTTCAGCATAGCCAACCCTCAGATAGTTTAGGTCCACTCCACTGAGACACCGTTCATAAGCCTTTCTGTGCTGCTCTTTCCTCCCTGCGCTGATCTTCTCTCCCCTTCTCCAGCGCCTTTGTGCTACAAGTCCCAAGGCAGGCAACTGCGGGCCCACTGGAGCGACGGCCGGCACGTCCTCTTGACTCTCTGTAGTCACTGTGCCTGGGAGAGTACACGGTGTTGCCCACTGCACCTACAGTCCAGTGGTCTCCAGTTTCTTGGCTCGATCCTACAATTCCACACCAAAATGGGGCTGGTACCCCTCATGCAGCCAGTTACTCTACCACGACCTAGAAGTCGGCTGTAGATTCAGGGTTCTCTGAACTGGGGTTTCCTTTGCCGACCTAACCACTGGTCCCGTTAGGCGCCAGCTCCAGTGACCCCTAGAAACTCCATCTTGCTGATCCTGCTTCCTCTCACTAACTCCACTAACTTCATTCCTCCCACCAACCAGTAGATGGGGTCAGCCTTCTAGAGTGGTTTCTTCCGCCCTGCATCTCCCTGGTCTGGAGTTAGGATGGGTGTTGGGTGTGTGGTTGGGTGTCACCGCTTCGTGCCCCCCACACCTGTGGAGTGGGTGCAGTACCACTGTGGCGACCAAGACTCAGAGGCGCCACCAGGGGCGTAACTACAATAGGTGCAGGGGTTGCGATCGCACCCGGGCCCCGGGCTCTGCAGCTTAGGGAGGCCCCAGAAGTCCCTTTGGCCCATAGAAAAAGACTAATATTATTAAAGATTTGCATAATTGGGGGCCCAGTTGGAGCTTTCGCATCGGGGCCCCTGGGCCTGATGTTACGCCACTGGGCGCCACATTAATTCTGCAGCAGAGAAAATGGTAATTCTATTACAAATGCTAATCAGAGTTGGGAGGTGGGATTAGACCAGGAGGGAGGAGACACTTAGCCTCTGTAGTGATAATCTCCTGCTGATAAAACACTGATTGTATTGAAACAGCAAAAGACAGCCAGGTAAGTGAAAGTTAGCTCTCTTCCCCGAAATCATGGTGCTGTCAGATTACCATAGATAGCAAAATCCTGCTGACAGATTCCCCTTCATTCCAAAGACTGTCCCCATTGGAGCTCACAATCTAAATTCCCTATCAGTATGTCTTTGGAGTATGGAAACAGGAGGAGGACATACAAACTCCTTTCAGATGTCTTTGGTGGGATTTGAACTCTGGACCCTCAGCTGCAAGGTTGAAGGGCTAATCACTTTGTGTTGGGCCCCAGCAGTTGTGTCCCCATTGGTGTATTATGATGTGTGCAGCACAACATGGGGCCCCCTGTGTCATCAGATTTCTGTGTAACCAGATCTGACTGTAGCAGCCGGACTCTGTGCAGGGCCACCTGTTTACATAACTTTTCATAAGTAATCCGGCGTACTCCGCTCCGCCGAATGGAAAAATAAACAGATTTTATCCTTCCTTTTGAAATTCATCTATATGACATAATACGCCGCCATGTTCTGCACGATTTGGCTTCTCCACCCCTTTCTTTTTTGCAAAGGGGGTAAAATAACTGAGATCGCATCAGTCCTTCAGGTCTTGGTATTCTCATGTTAGGTTTTCACTTTTCAATACTTTATTTCCAGCCTCCACTGTTTTGTCCTTGTAAACCCTCCAGAACGCTCCTGTAGAAACCCCCCTTTTGCCCCATGCTGCGTGCATTCTATAGGTTGTCTTTAAATCTGTACACTTTTACTGGCTTTAACAATAATCTTTATTCCTAACTTTCCATATAGGGGTTATTACCTATCCATAGGTGGGGTACAGTGGCTTTTCCCCTGCATTCACCCACCGAGATCGCCTCCGACTCCGCAGTGCTAACTTGACAATCTGCAGGCAAGGAAAGCCTCACCGCATGACAGTTAACGCTTTAAAGGGACACTGTCACCAGGTTTTTGCCATCCCATCTGACAGCAGCATAATGTAGAGATAGAGGCCCTGATTCCAGCGATGTGTCACTTACTGAGCTGCTTGCTGTCATTTTGATAAAATTACTGTTTTCTCTGCTTCAGATTTAGCAGTAAATGAATATTCTGGACTGTTTGTAGGCCTCTAATGATAATCTACAGATGATTAAATAGTGATTTTATCAAAACTACACTGAGCAGCACAGTAAGTGACACATCGCTGGAATCAGGGTCTCTGTCTCTACATTATTCTGCTGTCAGATGAGATGGCAAAAAGCTGGTGACAGTGTCCCTTTAAGGGAAGGAAGCACAGTGGACACGAGATTTCTGTAAATCCATCCACTGTGCTGGTACTGTACAATGCAACGTTATGGACGCAGTGTAAACAGTGAACGTGTGCAACACAGCCTTGCTCCTGTCCTATCTTCTCTTCTCTCCATCTCCCTCTGAATCCCTCCTCTCCTCTCCCCACCACTCTCTCCCCCTTCTCTCTCTCACTTCTCTCCCCCACTTCTCTCTCCCCTGTCTGTCTCCCTTTCTCTCTCCACTGTCTCGCCCCTCTCTCTCACTTCCCTCTCCTCCCCTCTCTCCTCCCTCCTCTCTCTTACTCATCTTGTTCCTGTCTCGTTCCTCTCTTCTCTCTTTCAGAGCAGACATTTGTTTAAAGGGTAAGCACAGTTCAGTTTTAAGGTTTTTGCTATCTAATCTGAGAGCAGCATAATGTAGAGGCCCTTAGGCTGCCTTCACACTTGCAGATGCATCTGCAGCGTTTTGCAGATGCATCTGCAAGTATCAGCATGCAGACCGCGGCCCCTATGTTTATAATAGGGCGCACCGCGGTCTGAATGCTCTCATTCATTCCTATATGTGAGCCGTAAGCAGGCGTATGCCTGCTGACAGATCACACACTCCCGCCCCGCACCTTGGACGCAACATCTCGCGTCCATAGTGCGGGCGGGAGAGTGTGATCTGTAAGCAGGCATACGCCTGCTTACGGCTCACATATAGGAATGAATGAGAGCATTCACACCACGGCCGCGGTCTGCATGCTGATACTTGCAGATGCATCTGCAAAACGCTGCAGATGCATCTGCAAGTGTGAAGCCAGCCTAATTCCAGAGAAGTCAATTATGGGTCTGATTTCAGTTTTTATAAAATCCTTGTTTTATCAGAAGGTAAACCTAATGCCAGGTAGTCCAAACACTCTCCCATCACTGATTGGCAGCTTTCTGGTTTTCTGTCAGGAGAGCAGATAGGGCTCAGTGTGCAGCAGTGACAGACCTAGGGTCTGACTGGAGAGCAGAGCCACATGATTAGGATGTCCCTAGATAGGAGATAGACACAGTGAGAGTTGACCAAAAGACAGAGTGATGGAGAGGATGCCTAGCAGTACGGCCATAGGTTCATAAGTACCGGCCATGTTGGCAAACTAGTTCCTTTAAAAGGAAGAAGACGCAGAACCTTAGATTGAGAATAGGACTCTCAACAACTGGACTGTAGTACTGAGTCAGAATAGGACTCTCACCAACTGGACTGTAGTACAGAGTCAGAATAGGACTCTGACCAACTGGACTGTAGTACTGAGTCAGAATAGGACTCTGACCAACTGGACTGTAGTACTGAGTAAGAATAGGACTCTCACCAACTGGACTGTAGTACTGAGTCAGAATAGGTCTCTCACCAACTGGACTGTAGTACTGAGTCAGAATAGGACTCTCACCAACTGGACTATAGTACTGAGTCAGAATAGTACTCTCATCAACTGGACTGTAGTACTGAGTCAGAATAGGACTCTCATCAACTGGACTGTAGTACTGAGTCAGAATAGGACTCTCACCAACTGGACTGTAGTACTGAGTCAGAATAGGACTCTCACCAACTGGACTGTAGTACGGAGTCAGAATAGGATTCTCACCAACTGGACTGTAGTACTGAGTCAGAATAGGACTCTCACCAACTGGACTGTAGTACGGAGTCAGAATAGGATTCTCACCAACTGGACTGTAGTACGGAGTCAGAATAGGATTCTCACCAACTGGACTGTAGTACGGAGTCAGAATAAGACTCTCACCAACTGGACTGTAGTACTGAGTCAGAATAGGACTCTCACCAACTGGACTGTAGTACTGAGTCAAAATAGGACTCTCACCAACTGGACTGTAGTACTGAGTCAGAATAGGACTCTCACCAACCTGGACTGTAGTACTGAGTCAGAATAGGACTCTCACCAACTGGACTGTAGTACTGAGTCAGAATAGGACTCTCACCAACCTGGACTGTAGTACTGAGTCAGAATAAGACTCTCACCAACTGGACTGTAGTACTGAGTCAGAATAGGACTCTCACCAACTGGACTGTAGTACGGAGTCAGAATAGGACTCTCACCAACTGGACTGTACTACTGAGTCAGAATAGGACTCTGACCAACTGGACTGTAGTACTGAGTCAGAATAGGACTCTGACCAACTGGACTGTAGTACTGAGTCAGAATAGGACTCTCACCAACTGGATTGTAGTACTGAGTCAGAATAGGACTCTCACCAACTGGATTGTAGTACTGAGTCAGAATAGGACTCTCACCAACTGGACTGTAGTACTGAGTCAGAATAGGACTCTCACCAACTGGACTGTAGTACTGAGTCAGAATAGGACTCTCACCAACTGGACTGTAGTACGGAGTCAGAATAGGACTCTCATCAACTGGACTGTAGTACTGAGTCAGAATAGGACTCTCACCAACTGGACTGTAGTACGGAGTCAGAATAGGACTCTCACCAACTGGACTGTAGTACTGAGTCAGAATAGGACTCTCACCAACTGGACTGTAGTACGGAGTCAGAATAGGATTCTCACCAACTGGACTGTAGTACGGAGTCAGAATAAGACTCTCATCAACTGGACTGTAGTACTGAGTCAGAATAGGACTCTCACCAACTGGACTGTAGTACGGAGTCAGAATAGGATTCTCACCAACTGGACTGTAGTACGGAGTCAGAATAAGACTCTCACCAACTGGACTGTAGTACGGAGTCAGAATAGGACTCTCACCAACTGGACTGTAGTACGGAGTCAGAATAGGATTCTCACCAACTGGACTGTAGTACGGAGTCAGAATAAGACTCTCACCAACTGGACTGTAGTACTAAGTCAGAATAGGACTCTCATCAACTGGACTGTAGTACTGAGTCAGAATAGGACTCTCACCAACTGGACTGTAGTACGGAGTCAGAATAGGACTCTGACCAACTGGACTGTAGTACTGAGTAAGAATAGGACTCTCACCAACTGGACTGTAGTACTGACTCAGAATAGGTCTCTCACCAACTGGACTGTAGTACTGAGTCAGAATAGGACTCTCACCAACTGGACTATAGTACTGAGTCAGAATAGTACTCTCATCAACTGGACTGTAGTACTGAGTCAGAATAGGACTCTCATCAACTGGACTGTAGTACTGAGTCAGAATAGGACTCTCACCAACTGGACTGTAGTACTGAGTCAGAATAGGACTCTCACCAACTGGACTATAGTACTGAGTCAGAATAGTACTCTCATCAACTGGACTGTAGTACTGAGTCAGAATAGGACTCTCATCAACTGGACTGTAGTACTGAGTCAGAATAGGACTCTCACCAACTGGACTGTAGTACGGAGTCAGAATAAGACTCTCACCAACTGGACTGTAGTACGGAGTCAGAATAGGACTCTCACCAACTGGACTGTAGTACTGAGTCAGAATAGGACTCTCACCAACTGGACTGTACTACTGAGTCAGAATAGGACTCTCACCAATTGGACTGTAGTACTGAGTCAGAATAGGACTCTCACCAACTGGACTGTACTACTGAGTCAGAATAGGACTCTCACCAATTGGACTGTAGTACTGAGTCAGAATAGGACTCTGACCAATGGACTGTAGTACTGAGTCAGAATAGGACTCTCACCAACTGGATTGTAGTACTGAGTCAGAATAGGACTCTCACCAACTGGATTGTAGTACTGAGTCAGAATAGGACTCTCACCAACTGGACTGTAGTACGGAGTCAGAATAAGACTCTCACCAACTGGACTGTAGTACTGAGTCAGAATAGGACTCTCACCAACTGGATTGTAGTACTGAGTCAGAATAGGACTCTCACCAACTGGATTGTAGTACTGAGTCAGAATAGGACTCTCACCAACCTGGACTGTAGTACTGAGTCAAATAAGGACTCTGACCAACTGGACTGTAGTACTGAGTCAGAATAGGACTCTCACCAACTGGGACTGTAGTACTGAGTCAGAATAGGACTCTCACCAACTGGACTGTAGTACTGAGTCAGAATAGGACTCTCACCAACCTGGACTGTAGTACTGAGTCAGAATAGGACTCTCACCAACTGGACTGTAGTACTGAGTCAGAATAGGACTCTCACCAACTGGACTGTAGTACTGAGTCAGAATAGGACTCTCACCAACTGGACTGTAGTACTGAGTCAGAATAGGATCTCACCAACTGGACTGTAGTACTGAGTCAGAATAGGACTCTCACCAACCCTGGACTGTAGTACTGAGTCAGAATAGGACTCTCACCAATTGGACTTAGTACTGAGTATTGTTGACGGAACAGAGATTGGGTGAGTGGTGACAAGGAACTGAGGACAGTAAAGAGATTGTGTGTAAAAATGATCCGGTAGTAATGGGAACGAAGATGTGTACCCGCTATCTACTGTGCATAATGCCTACCTAGTCAGTGTTGACGAATGGTGGTCTTCTTCATTGAACTTTCCAACATCTGGTCCTGGACAGCTTGAGTCAACGGCATCATGTGGCCTGTAAGGGTGTAGTGCCCCCATAGCACAAGTCCACACATCCTGCCAGGACCCAAGAACTTCATGTAAAATGCTAATTCCCCGCGCCACGTTATATTCTCACAAACCTACCAATTCATGGATGGGGTGGTTGCTTAGTATCGTATATGCAATACAGTAGGCATGGAGTAAAAGTCTCACAGGTACGTGGTGATTCGCACTGTCTGGTTACAGCCTTTTGGTGATGCCCAGTACTATATAAGTGCACACCACAGGACAGACACACCAATTTACCCAACCAAACCTAAGGGGCTTGGCTGCATCCTGCATAAAATTAGGAAAAATTTTGCAAAAGGGATGAAAAATACATCAGTTTTGGGTTGATGTTTTCGCCAAAATATGCTAGCTCACCCCCACGTCGACATTCCTCATTGTTCCGCATGTCCCTAAACTAATATCAAAAGCAACACAATATTTTCGCCCCTGTGCTGCCCCCTGCATTGGGCTCTGGTGTTGGTAAGTAAGGCTGACTCATTTCTGTGATGATAATGAGACTGCTGAAAAGTCATCTGTACAAATAGGGAAGTATGAATGTAGTCTCCAGCTCATTACACTTTAAAAACAACGATAGTAACTTGAAAAATTGAAAACAAAAATTGATGAAAATACATATTTTGTTTTTTATTTTTTTTTTTTACCAAGTTGAACATACAAACCGGGGTGTGTTTTTCCGATGATAAATTCCCTTTAAGTGGTTAAAGATTGTTTTTAAAAATACAAAACAGTATCGGAGCCGTGAAGCTTTCCGGGGATGGTGTTGACAGCACGTAAGCGTTTTCTCTCTTTATGTGTGATGTTTGCCAGGAAAAAGTGATTAAAAAAAAAAAAATGATTGGTAATTTTGCCTCTTGCATCTGAAAGCTGCAACATTTCGCAAGCTGCTGTGTTGTCACCAGAATCAGATACGTGGTTTGTACCCTGACGGAACAGGTGTGAATGTCTCTTGTGCTGGGTAAGCGGAGCCGAGTATTTGTGCATTAGCGATGTCTCCGCTGTAAACAGAAACAGCGTTAAAGTGTAAATGGAAGACGAGCGGATCCGAGAAAGATGGATGGAACAGGAAGGGTTCCGGACCTATGTAGAATTACATTGTTAATGTATAGCGTCGGCCTCTACTACAAAGTAAGCCTTATTACTAGAGATGGGTGAACCCACAGATGTTCGGGTTTGCCGGATCCAGCTGGACTAGGTCCGGTTCGAGACCAGACTTGAGCCCACACCCTGAACCCCATTTAACCCTATGGGGACCTGCAGCGGCGGACCTTGTGCAGGAGCTGCTGGAGAGGAGGGGGGGGGGGTGCTAGTGAAAGTTGGTGATTGAGGGATTGGGGTGCTAGTGAACGTTGGTGAGGAGCAGGGGAACGATGGTGTGGAGTGTGGGGTGGGTTGGTGCTAGTGAACGTTGGTGAGGAGTGGGCGGGGGTGCTGTGGGTGATGCGGCTTCTACCTGCTGCGCCGTGCCGCGCTTTGAAGTCCTGGGAGCGGGGTGGCAGAGGAGAGGAGGGCGGGATTAGCCGGGAAGCAGGAAGCTTCCCTCAGTTACCCTCCTCTCCTCTTACACAGGTTCATGGGGGTCGGCTGGGAGCCCCCTGCAGGCTTGAGGGGCCCCCTAGCCGGTCGGGCCCTGGTGCAGCTGAACCAGCTGTACCACGGTAGGTCCGCCCCTGGGGACCTGTACTTCTGTACTATAAAATAGTGGTGGTAAGGGTTAGGAGGCTGCAAAAGGAAGCAAGATGGGGACTAAAAGGAGGACAATTATACTTAAAAAGCTTCCGCGCCGCTGTCACACTGACAAATCACAGCTGTCATTAACCCTTACATTAGCCCAACTGCCACTGAATCAGGGTAATCAGGATGAGTTAAGTAAAACGCCTGGATTTGGCACATCTAATGGCTGTCCAAATTCTGGGCCGGCTGCTATTTTTAGCCTGCAGAGGGCTCAATAAATATGGGCCTCCCCAAGTTAAGAAAACCAGCCTCAAACTGTGTGCTTTACTTGGCTGGGTATCAAAATTAGGGGGGATCCAAGCCATTTTTTAAAGGTATTTACGGTATTTAAAGAGGACCTGTCACACCTTTCCCCGTTGCTTTCCAAACTGAAAGTACCACTGAATGCAGCATGCCTGCTGCATTCAGGGAAGGGGTGTCCCATGTTTCTACGCGCCCTGTAAGCTGTAAAAAACACTTTATAAAGTTTAGAGATAAGAAGTCCGGAGGGACTTACTGATTATAGAGTCATCGCTGTTCCCAGGGTCCTCCCTGCCTCCTGCCTCTCTGTGCCACCTTCTGCCCGCCCCACTGTATGTGTACAGCATAATCTGTAGCAGGCAGGCTCCAAGACTGATGTCACAAGCAGGAGTCGTTTCAGGCGCTGGCAAACCACTCCTAACAATTCCTCGCTCTGCGCCTGCGTGGGTTTAGATGATGAGGCGCAGGTGCGGGTGGGGGAGGGGAGACACAAACATAAAGGAGGCGGCACAGAGAGGGAAGGCGGCGTGGAGGACCCCCAGGAACAGCGATGACTCCATAATCAGTAAGTCCCTCTGGACTTGTTATCTCTAAACTTTATAAAGTGTTTTTTTCGGGTTACAGGGCGGGTAGAAACATGGGGGACCCCTTCCCTGAATGCAGCAGACACACTACATTCAGTGGTGTATTCAGTTTGGAAAGCACCAGGGGGTGACAGGTCCTCTTTAAAATAATTCTAAAAACAAAAATGGATGTTTGTGGGATCCCCCATATTTTGTCTAGCAACTAAAGCACACACAGTCGGGCTGCAGGGCGCTGATCTTATCTGCTGGATACCAATAAAACCACAATCTACAGTAGTGTGTTACACGAGGTGAGGCGCAGTCTTACTGCAACCAATCACAGACACCAACACAGAGGGTGAGGGCGCAGTCTTACTGCAACCAATCACAGACACCAACACAGAGGGTGAGGGCGCAGTCTTACTGCAACCAATCACAGACACAACCAGAGTGAGGGCGCAGTCTTACTGAACCAATCACAGACACACACGAGGGTGAGGGCGCAGTCTTACTGCAACCAATCACAGACACCAACACAGAGGGTGAGGGTGGAGTCTTACTGCAACCAATCACAGACACCAACACAGAGGGTGAGGGGCGCAGTCTTACTGCAACCAATCACAGACACCAACACAAAGGGTGAGGGCGCAGTCTTACGGCAACCAATCACAAACACCAACACAGAGGGTGAGGGCGCAGTCTTACTGCAACCAATCACAGACACCAACACAGAGGGTGAGGGCGCAGTCTTACTGCAACCAATCACAGACACCAACACAGAGGGTGAGGGTGGAGTCTTACTGCAACCAATCACAGACACCAACACAGAGGGTGAGGGCGCAGTCTTACTGCAACCAATCACAGACACCAACACAGAGGATGAGGGCGCAGTCTTAATGCAACCAATCACAGACACCAACACAGAGGGTGAGGGCGCAGTCTTACGGCAACCAATCACAGACACCAACACAAAGGGTGAGGGCGCAGTCTTACGGCAACCAATCACAAACACCAACACAGAGGGTGAGGGCGCAGTCTTACTGCAACCAATCACAGACACCAACACAGAGGGTGAGGGCGCAGTCTTACTGCAACCAATCACAGACACCAACACAGAGGGTGAGGGCGCAGTCTTACTGCAACCAATCACAGACACCAACACAGAGGGTGAGGGCGCAGTCTTACTGCAACCAATCACAGACACCAACACAGAGGGTGAGGGTGGAGTCTTACTGCAACCAATCACAGACACCAACACAGAGGGTGAGGGCGCAGTCTTACTGCAACCAATCACAGACACCAACACAGAGGGTGAGGGCGCAGTCTTACTGCAACCAATCACAGACACCAACACAGAGGGTGAGGGTGCAGTCTTACTGCAACCAATCACAGACACCAACACAGAGGGTGAGGGCGCAGTCTTACTGCAACCAATCACAGACACCAACACAGAGGGTGAGGGCGCAGTCTTACAGCAACCAATCACAGACAACAACACAAAGGGTGAGGGCGCAGTCTTACTGCAACCAATCAGAGATGCTTTCACAGTGGTTGGGCAGGGGGAATATTTATAAGGTTTTATGAGCAGACACTGAAGCAGTGTGACAGTGGTGCGGAAACTTGCCAAGTATATTCCCCATCTTGCATGGTGAAGCTTGTTGATTGGCTGTACTGCAGCATTTCAACAAGCTTCATGTGGGCGGCCGATCCCGAACAGTAACACGGACTTCCTTGAGAAGACCATGTTCGGGGTCCGTGCACAGACAAGTTCGGGTTCACCCATCACTACTTTTTGATGCTTATCGCTTCTTGGCGCGCAGACCAGGCGTTATTTAACCGTCTTCTGCCAGAAAATAACTGCTTGTGACTACATTGGACATACATTTTTTTTCTCTCCATTCCAGGCCAATGAAAACAGCCTACTGAGTGCTCAACTTAAAGGATTCCCCCTATATCTCCACTCCAACCTAGGCCTCAAAGACTGCAGTATCAACCCAAAGTCCCCTCTATTGTATATAACCAAGCCCAACCAAGTGGAAAAGGGCGAGCTACCGGGAGAAGACTGGACCGTCTTCCAGTCCAATCATTCCACCTACGAACCGGTTCTCCTCGCCAAGACGAAGTCGGCCGAGACCATACCTCACCTGAGCGTGGACGCAGCCCTGCACACAACTGTGGTACAGGATCTGGGGCTACATGATGGTATCCAAAGGGTTCTTTTTGGTAACAACTTGAACTTTTGGCTTCATAAGTTAGTCTTCGTGGACTCCGTGTCATTCCTGACTGCAAAGAGGTTGTCCCTCCCACTAAACCGCTATGTACTCGTCGACATTGATGACATATTCGTTGGCAAGGAAGGAACCCGTATGAAGGTGGAAGATGTGAAGGTAGGAGCGGCTCTATCACGTTTAGAGCTCTGTTGGGTCTTCTCATCCCTCGATTTAGTTTTCTGTTGGAATGGGTATCTATAGAGTGATGTACCTTCATTTTGTTGTAGGCGCTGTATGACACCCAGAATGAGCTGAGAACCCACATCCCCAATTTCACTTTTAACCTTGGTTTTTCTGGAAAGTTCTTCCACACTGGTGAGTCGGATTATTGTTAGTTTATATATATTTTAGGGCCCAAAGTTCCCTATTTCTTAGGCCTTTAATAATTCACTATAAGGCTACCTTCACATTTGCAGACGTTCGCGCTGCGCACGGTGCTTACGTTCATGTTAAAATACGCATGCGGACTGCGCACCTATATTTTACATGGTGTGCGCATTCATCCGCAAGAAATAAATTATGTCGCGTATGTCCGCGTATCTGTACGCATGCGCATGATGGAGGGCCCAAATGTCCGCCGCGGGACTCAGCATGTTGGAATTTTCGGCGCGTCTGCAAAGAGGCAGCATGCGCATGCGCACGCCAGCGCATGGTGCGTTCATTAGTCCCTATGAGTGCGCAAGCGTGCGCGACGTTTTGCGGATGTTGCTGACGGTGCGCATGCGTATGGGGCGTGCCAGTAGGTGGAGTGATGAAAATATAGGGGTAATTTCAGAAACGCATGCGGATAGAAACAGCATGCGCATGATAAAAACGCATGCATACGCAGTGCGTATCATCAGTATGCGCATACGCATGCTGATGAAATCTGCAACGTTTACATGCTTTTATATGCGTTTCCACATGCTGATGCGCATGCGCATCGTACGCGGCGTTAACATCTGCAAATGGGAAGGCACCCTAAGTTTTTATTGAGTCTGCCCTATGACCGCTTCTGCCTCCAGAGTTGTGCAGTTCCCTGTAGTTTTTTGAGCAATTGGCGAGGACTACCGATCAGCAGGGTATTAAAAAAGTTAAAAAAATTTTTAAAGATTAGTTACTCTTTAAGAGGCTGAAACCCTGATTCCAGTGATGTAACACTTGCTGGTCTGCATGCTGTCTTCTCGCTGTTTTCTCTTTTGCAGATCTAGCAATGCTCATAATGCTGAGCCATGTATAACTCCACCGACTTCACTGACTGGCAGCTTTCACGTGTACACTGTCTATTGACAGTTGACTAGGGGGCATGAGACATTTAGTCCTGTAGTGATTATCTTTTCATAAAACTAAGATTGTTCTGTTCTCACTAAATGGGCCGGGGGCTCATGGATTTAAACAGACAGCTAAACCTTTATACTGAGTCCAATGAGAAGACTGTGGTGAAGTCTGTGCTTTTATTGAACGTTGCAGTATATTTGTAAATGGTAAAACTGTAAACAATCAGAATACAGAAGAATCAGTATATAGTAAGCAGAACACACATTATACATAGATATACAATATGCATGAACTAGTAACTAATCTAGACTATAACTGGATGAGCCAGGCTAAAACTAGAGCAGAAAACAACTAAAGAAGGCATGAATACATACCGGCAATGCAATCGCATGGGAACAGTAATACTGAGTGCCTTCTTCCTTCCAGAAATGAAAGTAAAATGGAGGTTGGGCTACCAAATGCATTGTAAGAGGGAGGAGAATTAGACAGAAAGACTGCAAATATAGCATTTGCCGCTAGAGGGAGCAGAACACTACATATGAGATAAGCTCATTAAAAATCTACAGCTACAAATTAATAGCGACATTATACAGAAACAAACATTTGGAGATGGATTTGATGTCAGAGACAGAACACTCCCTGCCTGGCATCAATGGATGTCACTATCCCTGTCTTCTGAGGGTAACAGCAGGACCAGTTCAGATACTGGTCTAAGAAATGTCTTAGGTTCATTTCCCTTAGTCATTCTTAGTTCAACCTTGCGGACATTACCGTCATTGCTCGGAAATGTTGCAGTAACTAGACCAAGTGGCCACTGGTTCCGGTGTACTTGAGAGTCTTTCACGAGGACAAGGTCACCTATGTTCAGATTGGGACAAGCAGATTGCCACTTTGTCCGTGGCTGCAGGGTAGACAGATATTGTTTGCGCCACCTGTCCCAGAAAGTATTTGCAAGACTTTGTACCTGTCTCCATTGGCACTTGTGGAAGTTCTTGGCATCTAATCCTCCTGGAGGGGTACTGGTCGGTCCTGTTTTCTGGGTAAGGAGGGTAGCTAGAGTCAATAACAAGGGCTCCTCAGAGTCGTTAGGAACTAGAACTAAGGGTCTTGCATTGATTTTAGCTGTGGCTTCTGCCATGTAGGTGATTAGGCTTTCGT
Organism: Allobates femoralis; assembly: GCA_033576535.1. Classification (NCBI taxonomy): domain Eukaryota; kingdom Metazoa; phylum Chordata; class Amphibia; order Anura; family Aromobatidae; genus Allobates; species Allobates femoralis. The sequence continues at coordinate 599,633,926 of JARQOC010000004.1, forward strand.
GGGTAAGCCTCGCTGCTCCTGCTTGAAGAGTGGCGTCGAGAATTCTTAACACGCTACTTGCTGGTATTTGAGCTTTGTTAATAAGACATTGGATTTCTGTAAAGTAGGATTCTCTTTGAATAGTGAGGATTATGTGGTTTCTAGAGAAATCCAAGTCTGAGGCAACGTAGGTATTTTTACAGATATGCCAGCCTTTACATTCTCCTGTATCACAAGTTCTGGGAGTTCTGAAGGAGCGAGCCATGTGGCTCAAGCAGGTAATGGCTCGAACGAGTGACTTCCACCTTGAGAATTTGACGAACCTGTGAGATCCAAGCTGGGTAGCAGAAGTCTTTGTATGAAGTGTAGACACCTGAGGGTTGATTTCAGCATCTGCGTTCTCTCCTACTACTTCAAAGGTGTCCGTAAGGTGTTCTTCAACATATAATAGTTTTGGTTCTGAAAGCCACGTTGTACTTTGTAGCTGACTTCTGTTAACTGTCCTGGTTGCGCGTGCAAGCTTGGTGTTCTCCATAACAAACTCAATGTGGCTCTGACATTTGGAGTCTTTAAGGTAGGTTTTAAGGTAGGCAACAGCAGCAATTGCTTTCACAGAAGCATCCGCGAATATGTACAGTTTTTGGCTTCGTATTTCTGTTGATGGTACAGGGGTGTATGGTCTTGGCACGTTCAGGTTGGAGAGGGTAGCTAACGAGTTCTTCCATCCTTCCCACTGGATTCTCTTATTGGGTGGCAGAGGTGCATCCCAGTTAGATGTTTCCCTAGTTAAGTCTCTTGGCAAGGCCTTGCCTTGTACTGTGACAGGAGCTGCGAAAGCCAGGGGATCGTACAGACTGTTGATAGTAGACAGAACACCTTTACGAGTAAAAGGCTTTTCTCCTTGGCTGACTTGAAAGGTGAAAGCATCTGATCGTAGATTCCAGAGAAGTCCGAGGCTACGTTGAATTGGTGCGGGTTTTGACCCCAAGTCCAGGTCTCAACCTAATCACTTGACACCAAACACAAAGGGTGAGGGCGCCAGTCTTAATGCAACCAATCAACAGACCACAACACAGAGGGTGGGGTGGCGTCTTACTGAACCAATCACAAGACACCACACAAAGGGTGAGGGCGCAGTCTTACAGCAAACCATCACGGACACCAAAACACAGAGGGTGAGGGCACAGTCTTACTGCAACCAATCACAGACACCAAACACAGGAGGGTGAGGGCGGACTAGTCTCACTGCAACCATTCAGTAGACGCTTTCACAGGGGTTGGGCAGGGGGAAAATTAATAAGGTTTTATGAGCAGACCCTGAAGCAGTTGTGACAGTGGTGCAGGAAAAAACTTGCCAAGTTTATTCCCTATCTTGCATGGTAAAGCTTGTTGATAGGCTGTACTGCATAGCATTCTCCTCTAGCATTTGTGTGGGCGGCCGATCCCGAACAGTGTAACACAGACCTTCCTTGAGGGAAACCATGTTCGGGGGTTCATTGCACAGACAAAGTTCGGGTTCACCCCATCACACGACTTTTTGATGCTTATGCTTCTTGGCGCGATGGACCTGGCCGTTATTTAACCATCTTCTGCCAAAAAATAACTGGTTGTGACTACATTGGACATAAAAAATTATTATCTCTCACATTCTCAGGCCAATGAAAAAGCCTACTGAGTGTCAACTTAAAGGATTCCCCCTATATCTCCACTCCAACCTAGGCATCTAAAGATGCAGTATCAACCCAAAGTCCCCTCAATTGTATATAACCATGCCCAAACCTAGTGGCAAAATGGGCGAGTACCGGGAGAAAGAATGGACCGTCTTCCAGTCCTATCATTTCCACCTACGAACCGAGGCTTCTCTCGCCAAGACGAAGTCGGTCCCGAGATGGGCATTACACTCACTGAGCGTGGACGCAGCCTGCACAAACTGTGGTACAGGATTGGGGCTACGAGGTTGTATCCAAATGGGGTTCTTTTGTAACAACTTGAACTTTTGGCTTCATAAGTTTGTCTTCGTGGTATACTCAGTGTCATTCCTGACTGCCAAAGGAGGCTGTCACCATCCATACTATTCCTGCTATGTCATCGTCGACATTGATGACATATCTCGCTTGGCAAGGAATGAACCGTGTATGAAGGGTGGAAGATCGGTGTACGGTAGGTGCGGCTCTATCACTGCTCTGTTGGGTCTTCTCATCTCCCTCGATTTAGTTTTCTGTTGGTCATTGGGGATCCTCTTAGTGTGATGTACCTGCCAGATTTTGTTGTTGGCGGCTGTCAGGGACACCAGAAGGAGCTGAGATCCACTCCAACAATTTCACTTTTAACCTTGGTTGTTCGAGGGGAAAAGTTCTTACACACTGGGTGAGTCGGATTTTTCTGTTAGTTTTTATATATTTTAGGGCCCAAAGTTTCCCTATTCTTTGCGCCTTTAATAATTCACATATCGGCTACCTTCACATTTGCAGACGTTCGCGCTGCGCACGGTGCTTACGTTCATGTTAAAATACGCATGCGGACTGCGCACCTATATTTTACATGGTGTGCGCATTCATCCGCAAGAAATAAATTATGTCGCGTATGTCCGCGTATCTGTACGCATGCGCATGATGGAGGGCCCAAATGTCCGCCGCGGGACTCAGCATGTTGGAATTTTCGGCGCGTCTGCAAAGAGGCAGCATGCGCATGCGCACGCCAGCGCATGGTGCGTTCATTAGTCCCTATGAGTGCGCAAGCGTGCGCGACGTTTTGCGGATGTTGCTGACGGTGCGCATGCGTATGGGGCGTGCCAGTAGGTGGAGTGATGAAAATATAGGGGTAATTTCAGAAACGCATGCGGATAGAAACAGCATGCGCATGATAAAAACGCATGCATACGCAGTGCGTATCATCAGTATGCGCATACGCATGCTGATGAAATCTGCAACGTTTACATGCTTTTATATGCGTTTCCACATGCTGATGCGCATGCGCATCGTACGCGGCGTTAACATCTGCAAATGGGAAGGCACCCTAAGTTTTTATTGAGTCTGCCCTATGACCGCTTCTGCCTCCAGAGTTGTGCAGTTCCCTGTAGTTTTTTGAGCAATTGGCGAGGACTACCGATCAGCAGGGTATTAAAAAAGTTAAAAAAATTTTTAAAGATTAGTTACTCTTTAAGAGGCTGAAACCCTGATTCCAGTGATGTAACACTTGCTGGTCTGCATGCTGTCTTCTCGCTGTTTTCTCTTTTGCAGATCTAGCAATGCTCATAATGCTGAGCCATGTATAACTCCACCGACTTCACTGACTGGCAGCTTTCACGTGTACACTGTCTATTGACAGTTGACTAGGGGGCATGAGACATTTAGTCCTGTAGTGATTATCTTTTCATAAAACTAAGATTGTTCTGTTCTCACTAAATGGGCCGGGGGCTCATGGATTTAAACAGACAGCTAAACCTTTATACTGAGTCCAATGAGAAGACTGTGGTGAAGTCTGTGCTTTTATTGAACGTTGCAGTATATTTGTAAATGGTAAAACTGTAAACAATCAGAATACAGAAGAATCAGTATATAGTAAGCAGAACACACATTATACATAGATATACAATATGCATGAACTAGTAACTAATCTAGACTATAACTGGATGAGCCAGGCTAAAACTAGAGCAGAAAACAACTAAAGAAGGCATGAATACATACCGGCAATGCAATCGCATGGGAACAGTAATACTGAGTGCCTTCTTCCTTCCAGAAATGAAAGTAAAATGGAGGTTGGGCTACCAAATGCATTGTAAGAGGGAGGAGAATTAGACAGAAAGACTGCAAATATAGCATTTGCCGCTAGAGGGAGCAGAACACTACATATGAGATAAGCTCATTAAAAATCTACAGCTACAAATTAATAGCGACATTATACAGAAACAAACATTTGGAGATGGATTTGATGTCAGAGACAGAACACTCCCTGCCTGGCATCAATGGATGTCACTATCCCTGTCTTCTGAGGGTAACAGCAGGACCAGTTCAGATACTGGTCTAAGAAATGTCTTAGGTTCATTTCCCTTAGTCATTCTTAGTTCAACCTTGCGGACATTACCGTCATTGCTCGGAAATGTTGCAGTAACTAGACCAAGTGGCCACTGGTTCCGGTGTACTTGAGAGTCTTTCACGAGGACAAGGTCACCTATGTTCAGATTGGGACAAGCAGATTGCCACTTTGTCCGTGGCTGCAGGGTAGACAGATATTGTTTGCGCCACCTGTCCCAGAAAGTATTTGCAAGACTTTGTACCTGTCTCCATTGGCACTTGTGGAAGTTCTTGGCATCTAATCCTCCTGGAGGGGTACTGGTCGGTCCTGTTTTCTGGGTAAGGAGGGTAGCTAGAGTCAATAACAAGGGCTCCTCAGAGTCGTTAGGAACTAGAACTAAGGGTCTTGCATTGATTTTAGCTGTGGCTTCTGCCATGTAGGTGATTAGGCTTTCGTGGGTAAGCCTCGCTGCTCCTGCTTGAAGAGTGGCGTCGAGAATTCTTAACACGCTACTTGCTGGTATTTGAGCTTTGTTAATAAGACATTGGATTTCTGTAAAGTAGGATTCTCTTTGAATAGTGAGGATTATGTGGTTTCTAGAGAAATCCAAGTCTGAGGCAACGTAGGTATTTTTACAGATATGCCAGCCTTTACATTCTCCTGTATCACAAGTTCTGGGAGTTCTGAAGGAGCGAGCCATGTGGCTCAAGCAGGTAATGGCTCGAACGAGTGACTTCCACCTTGAGAATTTGACGAACCTGTGAGATCCAAGCTGGGTAGCAGAAGTCTTTGTATGAAGTGTAGACACCTGAGGGTTGATTTCAGCATCTGCGTTCTCTCCTACTACTTCAAAGGTGTCCGTAAGGTGTTCTTCAACATATAATAGTTTTGGTTCTGAAAGCCACGTTGTACTTTGTAGCTGACTTCTGTTAACTGTCCTGGTTGCGCGTGCAAGCTTGGTGTTCTCCATAACAAACTCAATGTGGCTCTGACATTTGGAGTCTTTAAGGTAGGTTTTAAGGTAGGCAACAGCAGCAATTGCTTTCACAGAAGCATCCGCGAATATGTACAGTTTTTGGCTTCGTATTTCTGTTGATGGTACAGGGGTGTATGGTCTTGGCACGTTCAGGTTGGAGAGGGTAGCTAACGAGTTCTTCCATCCTTCCCACTGGATTCTCTTATTGGGTGGCAGAGGTGCATCCCAGTTAGATGTTTCCCTAGTTAAGTCTCTTGGCAAGGCCTTGCCTTGTACTGTGACAGGAGCTGCGAAAGCCAGGGGATCGTACAGACTGTTGATAGTAGACAGAACACCTTTACGAGTAAAAGGCTTTTCTCCTTGGCTGACTTGAAAGGTGAAAGCATCTGATCGTAGATTCCAGAGAAGTCCGAGGCTACGTTGAATTGGTGCGGGTTTTGACCCCAAGTCCAGGTCTCTGAGTCTGAGGCTGTTACAAGGTTGAAACAGAGATGGGCATCCTTCTTCCAGCGTACTTGTCAGCATGCTTGACACAGAAGAGGGGGCGTGCATGCGTTCCGGGCATACGCCTCCTATTATGACCCATCCTAGGTCTAGCCTTTGGGCATAGGGAGCATTGTGGTGTCCATTGATATGACGTCTCACTTTATGAACCTGAAGGATATCTCTTCCCAACAGCAGGATTATCTGAGCCTGATGGTCTAGTTCCGGTATGAGGTGAGCTATGCGTTTTAAGTGAGCGTGGTGGGTTGCTACATCTGGCGTAGGAATTTCAGATCTGTTGTCTGGGATCTGGTTGCATTCAATGATCGTGGGTAGTGGTAGGCAGAATTGTCCATCTAAGGACTCGATTTGATAGTCAGCAGCTTTCCTGCCTGCTGTTGTCACAGTACCTGCACACGTCTTTAATGAGTAGGGAGTGCTTGGCCCTTTGATGTTGAATAGGTCAAAGAATGTTGATCTAGCCAGGGATCGATTACTTTGATCATCCAAGATAGCATACAGTTTTATAGCTTTGTCTCTGTGGCCCTTTGGGTACACTCTGACGAGGCATATCTTTGAACAGGACCTACTGTCTATTGTCCCTTTGCAGACTTTTGTACATTGTGAAGTGATCTCTGGCGTAGGTGTAGCAGTGTTCCTTTCCTCCCCGCCATGCTCACTGTCAGCTGATGTGTTTTGTGTATACCATGGAGCTGGGCCAGGGTGTAGAGCTGTGTTATGGTCTGTGGTGCCACACTCTGTACATTTTACACTGACCTTGCAATCTTTGGCAAGATGACCTGTGGACGAGCAGCACTTATAGCAGATACTGTGTTCTTTCAGGAAGCTTCTGCGATCTGGCATAGATTTTCCTCTGAAGGTCTTGCATTCGAGAAGAGGATGAGGCTTCTGATGGAGCGGGCATAGCTTGTCAGGGTCCTGCATCTTTGTCTCCGATTGGGAGTAGTCAGCAGACCTGTGATTGGAATCTGAAGAAGAAACATTAGTCTTGTGTACAGCCACAGACATTCTGCGTGGATTTGCTGCTGGTGGCGGTGCGGCATATGACATTGTAAAGTCGAAGCTGGGATCATTTCTAATTCTCGCTTGTTGGTGTATAAAGTCTACAAAAACAGAGAAGGGAGGGAATGGAACACTGTGCTTGTATTTGTATGTGGAACCATGTGTGAGCCACTTCTCCTGCAGATTGTAGGGTAACTTTTGGACTATAGGGTTCACTCCTCTGGCTGTGTCGAGGAATGCAAGTCCCTGTAGATCATCTTCATATTTGGCAACTCGGACTTCCATTAGCAGGTCGCTAAGTTCTGTAAGTTTCTGTAGCTCTTTGTTAGATATTTTAGGGAAGCCATCGATTCTTTTGAACAAAGCACTTTCTATTACCTCTGCTGAGCCGTAACGCTCATCCAGTCTCTTCCAGATCTCTCTGAGGCCAATCTCAGGGTGGCTTATATTAGCGTCTCTGATCCTTATTGCATGTTTGACTGACTCTTCTCCCAGGTACTTAACTAAGAGGTCTATCTCTTCCCTGTGTAACAACCCCAAGTCTCTAGTGACATTTTGGAAAGAGGCTTTCCAAGCTCTGTAGCTTTCAGCTTGGTCGGTGAATTTCATGAGTCCTTTCGCAACCAGCTCACGTCGCGTCAAGAACTTTGCAAATTCTGTTGTGAAAAGGTTGTCAGCAGAGTATACTAGTGGTGGGTGCACCGGTAAGGGTAAGTGGTGTGAGGTATGTTCGTACCTGTTAGTATCCTCTGGGTGGCGCCAGCCGGTGTCATGTTGCTTCGGTCTGACGTTCGATGTGTCAGCAAGGTGGTTTACGTTGGTTACCTGTTGAGAGGCAAGGTAGTCATTAGCAAAGTTGTTTTGTGCAACATTTTCAAGTTTGTGTCTGTTCTGGAGCTGAGGCTCATGATGGCTCCTGCTTTCTTCACTGGAGGTGTCATGTTCGCGTTTTGGGTCCAGATCAGGATTGTAGTTTGGATCGGGGAGTTCATTAACGTACTGAGATGTGCGTTGTGGAGGATCTTGCAGTGGAAACTCCAGACTCAGCACACTGTTTCGCCTATGCAGTTCTGGGTTTTGTGAGGCTTCTAGTGACTCTGCTTCTGCGATGGCGGCTGCAGCCTCCCTTTTCGCTACTAGATTTTCTAAGGCGGCATCCAGGCGTGCCTTCTCTAACTGTGACCTTCTGTCTTGGTCATCCAGGCGTGCCTTCTCTAACTTAAGTTGCATCTCTTGTTCAGCAAAGCTTGCTCGCATTTTGGCGGCTTCGGCATTTGCGCGGGCGATGGCAACTGCACTGCTGATGGATGTTGTCTTTGAGGAGGTAGAAGTAACGGATCTTGTCCTGTGTGATCTGTGGGACATGGTGTTCTGGGGAAGTTCTTGGCTGTGCAGAGATTGCTGTAGCTGTACAGTCTCTGTGTAGCCGGTGACTTGTATCCTACTATCTGGATGGCTGCTGCTTCACTGTTTCCCAGTAGGATGGCTGCCGTTTTACTCTTCTGTTCTCACTAAATGGGCCGGGGGCTCATGGATTTAAACAGACAGCTAAACCTTTATACTGAGTCCAATGAGAAGACTGTGGTGAAGTCTGTGCTTTTATTGAACGTTGCAGTATATTTGTAAATGGTAAAACTGTAAACAATCAGAATACAGAAGAATCAGTATATAGTAAGCAGAACACACATTATACATAGATATACAATATGCATGAACTAGTAACTAATCTAGACTATAACTGGATGAGCCAGGCTAAAACTAGAGCAGAAAACAACTAAAGAAGGCATGAATACATACCGGCAATGCAATCGCATGGGAACAGTAATACTGAGTGCCTTCTTCCTTCCAGAAATGAAAGTAAAATGGAGGTTGGGCTACCAAATGCATTGTAAGAGGGAGGAGAATTAGACAGAAAGACTGCAAATATAGCATTTGCCGCTAGAGGGAGCAGAACACTACATATGAGATAAGCTCATTAAAAATCTACAGCTACAAATTAATAGCGACATTATACAGAAACAAACATTTGGAGATGGATTTGATGTCAGAGACAGAACAAAGATTTTGACACCAAAACCCCACAATCCAGTAAGTGACATATCACTGGAATCAGGGTCTCACACCCTACATAATGCTGCTCTCAGATTTCATACCAAACACCTGCTGACAAATTCCCTTTACTTCTTATCTTATCAAATTAAAGGGGAGTTTTATTTTCACACACATTCTTTTTTTATAATGCAATATTTAGTTTATTTCCCCCAAGTTCCAATTTCGGCATTCTTTAAAATCAGTTTCAGGGGTGGTATAGTATTAGATGGCGGCCTTTTATATGTAATAGAAGGATGTCTGCGGTCTGCCAGAACGGGGAGATGCTTTTACCATGAGACACACCCTAATATTACTCTTACAGTGGAGATACATTTTTTTTGCATAGTCCCTGCACTCCTGTACCATACTAGAATGCTGAGCTGCCTACTACACTTGTATAATGTTTAGAACACTTGTAAATCACTTATTCACTAGCTGCTTCTTACCCGTCACACCTCCCATATGGGACATCACGCTTGTTTATGCAGCTCCCCGCACAGTAAACATCAGCTAGTCCGATAACAGACGCTGTCTCATTCCAATCATGTGGGTGTGACGTCACAGAAGGTCCTGCTCTGTGGCCTTCTCTCATATCTGCTTCTGTACAGGGGGCGAAGCCTCACATCCTATCATTGGACTGACTGCGGGGGAAGCAGATATCAGACACTGACTCACAGTGGGACCATCAGCTAGTCCGATAACAGACGCTGTCTCATTCCAATCATGTGGGTGTGACGTCACAGAAGGTCCTGCTCTGTGGCCTTCTCTCATATCTGCTTCTGTACAGGGGGCGAAGCCTCACATCCTATCATCGGACTGACTGCGGGGGAAGCAGATATCAGACACTGACTCACAGTGGGACCTTCTGTGACATCACACCCGCGTGATTGGAATGAGGAAGCGTCTGTTATCAGACTCGCTGATGATTACTGCTGGGAGAGCTGTACAATCTAGCATGGCATGACGGAATGAGGAAGTGTCTGTTATCAGACTTGCTGATGATTACTGCTGGGGGAGCTGCACAATCTAGCGTGGCTTGACGGAATGAGGAAGTGTCTGTTATCAGACTCGCTGATGATTACTGCTGGGAGAGCTGTACAATCTAGCATGGCATGACGGAATGAGGAAGTGTCTGTTATCAGACTCGCTGATGATTACTGCTGGGAGAGCTGTACAATCTAGCATGGCATGACGGAATGAGGAAGTGTCTGTTATCAGACTCGCTGATGATTACTGCTGGGGGAGCTGCACAATCTAGCATGGCATGACGGAATGAGGAAGTGTCTGTTATCAGACTCGCTGATGATTACTGCTGGGAGAGCTGTACAATCTAGCATGGCATGACGGAATGAGGAAGTGTCTGTTATCAGACTTGCTGATGATTACTGCTGGGGGAGCTGCACAATCTAGCATGGCATGACGTCCAGAAAGGGGTGACGGGTGAGAAGCAGCTAGTAAATGTGATTTCAAAGTGTTCTAAACATTATACAAGTGTAGTAGGCAGCTCAGCATTATAGTATAGGATACAAAACATTTTTATCTCCCTTTTTAAAGAACGTCCCAATTTACGCTGGACAGGGATTGTCCTCATTACACAACCCCATTAATACAAGTCCTCATTAATTTGGTGTAAGATAAGAGTAAACGTCAGTGATCACAATCTGAAGGGGTCATTTTTAGCTTTTTTTCTGCCTCCACCCCTCAGTAGACTACAGGCCATATACTCGGGTTATAGACTGCCATGGAGAATCTGAACCTTCCCTCTTCTCCGCAGTATTTTCCGATTACTCCTGCAACTTTTTAATAGGGCTTCTTCTCGAAAGGTTAGGACACTGGTATAAATAGCTTTCATCTAACCTTCAGTAGGAGAATGTGGACTGATCCGGTCTTTTAGAGGAACGATAACACAACATTTGGTGCAGAGTTGAAGCATTTACTGCAGCAGTGCGGCTTTTACTGGCATTTTACAATCTCGTTCGTGGACTCTTCCGCCAGGTACGGATGCAGAAGATGAAGGAGACGACCTCTTGCTTTCTTACGTGAAGCAGTTCTGGTGGTTCCCTCACATGTGGAGTCACATGCAGCCTCATCTCTTCCACAACCAGTCAGTGCTGGCAGAGCAGATGGCATTGAACCGGAAGTTTGCCGTGGTGAGTGACAACAGCTCGGTGGCTTTCTTCTAGACCAGTCTTGGGAGTTTCTTCAGTGTTCGCCGCTCTGTGGCCGGCCTGCATGACTTCGAGAAGTTTTTATGGGTCAGGAGACCCATAAAAGTGTGCGCCAAGATGGCAAAGATTACATATATGATTTTGAACATCATTCTTGACATGTAGACTTGACTGCAGTATTGTAGAGGCTTCCCCCCTGATTGACTCTATGGCACCTCCACCCTTCACCAACCGCTTTTCTCCCAGATAAATACACTTTCCACAGTTTTGGATTAATCACCCTTTATTATTTAAGCATGACAATAATAAATCATTTGACATTAATGTGGTTCTTGGCTCTCTAAAACCTGGCGGCAACAAATCCAGTGATAAGTACCACCAGCACAGCCACGACCACAGGCTCGGTGGCACCTCTGCTGCTGGAAATCCTTTTCCATATCACCGACTCCCAGGGACCCCACCCTGAAGAGTCCCAAAATCCAAAACCTAAAGGAAGGTTACCATCCACCCAATCTACAACCCTCCCACCAAAATTTGGCTACCAACCCCAAGAACCCCCCTCAATTACCGCTCACTGAAATGACCCAAACAACCCCCCCACTCATACATTTATTCCAAACGTTTACATTACTTAACCCCAGATTAAAACAAGGATGGGACCATTCCTTAGGATGCCTGCGTGCCGTTTACTAGCTCACGTCCCAGGCTACATCCCTTTTTCAACCCCCTTAAACTTTTGCCCCCCACAAAGCCCGCTCTTTACAATTATTTATTTAAGCCCTGCGTGCACTACAAAGCTCTGCCATGGGTCACTACACCCATGGCTCTGCTGTGGGCTTTGTTTAGCCTATATTTATAGAATAGAGGTACTTAGTGCACAACCTAACCAATTTGTGTGTGCCCAGCAGCCATGTCAAGGCACACTTTTGTGGATGCAATCTTACTTTAGTAGACATATCTCTCCTGGGCCGATGCCTAAAAATGTAAAGGGCAGCTGTAAGAAAAACTAATCTGTTAGTAAAATCAACCCTCCTAAGCCGTCTATATAGGCATGTAGGTCATAGAAAGTCGAATAAAATGATACCTTGACAGCTGTAATCCAATGTCTTTTTCTAGAGAGAGCCATGGTTTTCATAATATATAAAATCCATAGATTAATGGTAGATGTCCCTGAAAATCTGCCTCCAAATCTGAGCTTATTTTAAATGAAAGGGATCGTCAGAGACACCTAAATCAGGATGGCACACTGTCAGTCATTACATGTCTCATACATAGAGTATGGGGGTGAGTCCAGGCTCTATCTGGGAAATGCTGAATGCTGTGTTCACACACACACACACACACACACACACACATATATATATAATATATATATATATTATATATATATATATATATATATATATATATAATATATGCAGTGGCGTAACTTCAGGCCAGGGGCCCCGATGCGAAAGCTCCAATGGGGCCCCCAATTATTGGAAATCTTTAATAGTATTAGTCTTTTTCTATAGGCCAAAGGGACTTTTGGGGCCCTGCTAGCTGCAGGGCCCGGGTGCGATCGCAACCCCTGCACCTACTGTAGTAACGCCCCTGTATATATGTCATGACTGAGGCAAGGGATACTGAGCCATTGAGCAGAGGGTTGGATGCCATGGGGGGATCAGTCGTGGTGGTGGCTGTGCTCAGTTATTGTCACATTGGTGAGACACATGCGACTTTGGACAGGTGGGGGTTCACCTTGCTGTTTATTGTTCCCTCTTCTGGTGTTGCGTTCCCCATGGTGTTAGTATACTGGAGGGAGACAAGAGAGTACAGTTGGAGCTTAGCCAATATGCATCATCAGAAAAACATGGAGGGGAACTCTAGCCCCACTCCTGGGGACTCCTGGGCAGGATATCCCAGAGTGACCCGAAATTCCAAGAAGGAGCTCTAAGGACCTGAACCCTTTATGCAAGAGGAATGCTCTAGCCGACACAGGGAACCCAGCCCACCTTAGGCTAAAGTTGTGGCTCAGGAGGAGTACAGACCAAAATGGGGGTTCTCCCACACAGAAGATGGGCACAGAGGAGTTTCTATCAGACGTGAAGGTCAGAGGGACAGTACTTGTGGGCTCTACTGGAGGATATCACTCTACTATGTCAGCTTGGACACCAGATTGTGCTTTGATCTTACACTATACACTTGTCTTTATATAAATATGGCTAAAGAGCTGATTTCCCACACCAGAGTGTTCACAGATATTTGTGATGCCTAATTCTGCAGGGCGCCACATATATACATATTGATGTGTCGCAGGTTTGTGTGTATATATGTTGACATGTTTAGGTGTATGCTGCCACTCAGTGGCCAAGGTGAAAGACTGCTCCCTGGTACCTCAAGTAAACCAGGGTTAAATTAGCTAGTGAGCTAGCCCCCTCCGTCTTAAGGGTGGAGTCATGGGTTTCTTCTAGGAGTGAAAGTATTATTAGTTTAGCTAGTGAGTCCACCCACTAGGGGTGGAGGGTAAGAGTTAAAAAACTAGGTGTTAGATATGTTTGGACAGGGTGCCACAGAGGATCCTTTGGAGGTATGAGAGCGGGGCCTCTGTCCAGGACACATGTGAGAGGGACTTTACCTGCGGTGGTACTCGATCTATGCCCTGCATAGGTCATCCCAGACTGTGACTGTTCCCTACAGTATCTCTGTGGTGGACGTCTGCATAGACTCAGGTGAAGAGGTTGTCAGAGTTGTAGCATCAAATGAACTTTGGTGTAACAGCGGCCCTGGTTCTTCTCCTGGATTGTTCCCTGTGAGTGGGGTAGGGCTGATGCTATGGAGAGGCTATATGAATTTAAGGCAGATCACAAAGGTGACGAGAGAGCGAGGTACCAGAACAGCAGGAACATGTCTGTATAGATGGCTTAGGAGGGTTTATCCTACTGACAGATTCCCTTTAAGCCCTCATATACGTTAGATTTTACATTATTCGGAGCATCTCACATGACTCTCCCATACACTGTACAGTTGTGCTCAAAAGTTTACATACCCCAGCAAATTATTTGCTTTCTTGGCCTTTTTTTCAGAGACTATGAATAATAACACAAAACCTTTTTTGCCTTCATGGTAAGTTGCTGGTGAAGCCATTTATTGTCAAAATACTGTGTTTTCTCTTTTTAAATCATAATAACAACCAAAAACATACCCTGGTGATTTTGGGTTGATAACATGCACAGACGTTGATACAAATGTGTTTCACTGGCTAATAAAGGTAAAATCCTCACCTGTGACCTGTTTGCTTGTAATCAGCTTGTTCATAAAAGCTGAGTGAGTTTCTGGGATCCAGACAGACTCTTGCATCTTTCATCCAGCCACTGACGTCTCTGGATTGTGAGTCATGGGGAAAGCAAAAGAATTGTCAACAGATCTACGGGAAAAGATAGTTGAACTGTATAAAACAAGAAAGAGATACAAATAGATATCCAAGGAATTGATCATTCCAGTCAGCAGTGTGCAAACTGTGATTAACAAATGGAAAACCAAACCACTATCAGGTAGACCAACCAAAATTTCGGGCACAACTGCCAGGAAAATTGTTCTGGATGCAAAGAAGAACCCACAAATAACCTCAGCTGAAATACAGGACTCACTGAAAACTAGCTGTGTGGCTGTTTCAATAAGTAACTAAAAAAGAAGGAGATACAAAGAGGTGCAGATTGTGCCTTATCAAAAGGACACTGAATGTTTCTATGTGGATTATAAAGCTATCCACTCACCTTTTCTGGTTGTGAGACAACCAGTATGAAAGCATGAGGCAGCTGCTGCAGAACCTCCACCAAACGCCAAAACCGCGGGAAATCAGGAGACAAAACTGGAAATGGTGTCCACAGTCCGCGCTGCTGCTCTTTTCCAAAGGATTTCACAAGACGGTTATTACCATAAGAATGTGACAAGCCCTAAGGAAGGTGCTGGGACAGCACCGAAACACGTAGGTGTGATGAAATAAAGGACATTCTTATGGTACTAACAGTCTTGTGAAATCCTTTGAAAAAGAGCAGCAGCGCGGACCGTGGACACCATTTCCAGTTTTGTCTCCTGTTTCAATAAGTAGGCACTTGAAGAAAAATGGGCTGCTTGGTTGAGTCACCAGAAGAAAGCCATTACTGTGTAAATGCCACATAGTATCTCACCTACAATACGCGAAACAGCACAGAGACAAGCCTCCAAACTTGTGGAACAAGGTAATTTGGAGTGATGAGACCAAAATCTAACTTTTTGGCCAAAACCATAAACGTTACATTTGGAGAGGTGTCAACAAGGCCTATGATGAAAGGAACACCATTCCTACTGTAAAGCATGGAGGTGGATCACTGATGATGCAGGGATGTGTGAGCCACAAAGGCACAGGAAACATGGTCAAAGTTGAAGGAAAGATGAATGCAGCATGTTATCAGCAAATACTGGAGGCAAATGTGCCCTCATCAGCCCCGATGCTGCGCGTGGGACTTACTTGGACATTCCAACATGACAACAATCCAGAACACAAGGCAAAGTCGACCCGTGATTGGCTGCAGCAGAACAAAGTGAAGGTTCTGGAGTGGCCACCTCAGTCTCCTGACCTCAATATCATGTAGCCACTCTGGGGAGAACTCAAGAGCGAAGTTCATGCAAGAAAGCCCAGGAATTTACAGAAACTGGAGACTTTTTACCAAGAAGAATGGGCAGCTTTACCATCTGAGAAAATAAAGAGCCTCATCCACAACTACCACAAAAGACTTCAAGCTGTCATTGATGTTAGAGGGGGCAATACACGGTATTAAGAACTGCGATATGTGAACAATTGATCAGGGTCATTTGGTTGTTTTTGGAAAACACAGTAGTTTGACAATAAATGGCTTCACACAACCTCTAACCATGAGTGGGAAAAAGGGTTTTGTGTTATCATTTATATTTTCTGAAGAAAGGCCACTCCCAGATTCCTTTGGCGGTCCCTTTTATTGTAAAAAAAACAAATGGTTTGCATTCTGAAATTGGACATCGCGGAACCATTCCTCCCCTGACATCATCTGCCTTCTTCCCACTGCCCATACACATTAGATGGTTGGGACTTCAGGAAAGATTTGTATTTGGCAAACCAGACCTTGTAGAACGGTAACAAACCCTTTCTTTGACTTGTAGGAGCATGGGATTCCAACTGATATGGGGTACGCAGTAGCCCCTCATCACTCTGGAGTGTACCCCATCCATGTACAACTGTACGAAGCCTGGAAACAAATTTGGGGAATTAAAGTGACGAGCACTGAGGAATATCCACACCTGAAACCTGCGCGCTTCCGAAGAGGATTCATCCACGGCGGCATTATGGTTTGTCCAAAACCAAGTAGTTTTTTTTTTTTAATATAGTTTTGATTAATTACCACTAAAGTACATAGAAATCTATAAATGGATCCCACTCTTATACATAAGAAATTCGTCTCTTAGAACCTCTCCCTATTATTACCATTGCTCTTTTAAAAGGAAGGTGATAGGTGCTGATGTGGTTGTCTTGACAGGCGCCTGCAAGGTCTCATGTATGGCTGGCAGGTATTATGCACCAATCCTATTCATTAGACAAGGACGCGGGCACAATACCTGCTGGCCGTGCGTGTGTCTGGGCAGACGTCTGTCAGCGCAGCGTCGTTAGCACCTATCAGCTCCCGATGTAGGGAAGGAATAGGCGCTGGAGAACCATTTTAATGACTAGGACGTCTTGATGTCCAAAAAAAAGGAAAAATAGGAAATATACAGTATATAAGACCAGTGACAATTGATTAATAAGTTATATATAAAATATGAATCAGCTCATGATGAGAAGCTCGTGCCCTTCTGGTGAGGGGGAGCATAGTTAGAGGGTCATTCCTATCTTTAGCCAGTTATGGTTGTCTATATGTGGCAGCCACGAATGGCTGAGACTACGGAGACCACTGTTTTGGTGCGTAATGCTTCCATAACTCCCATTCATTGCTACAGAATTTGTATAGCGCAGCTCACTTGGTCATCACATATAGACAGGACTTACCATCTCAATTGTTGGCTATGATGGGATAACCTGTTTAACCCCTCATTGCCTGAATTAAAATCTACATATGCATACAAATGAATTGAACGGTAGCATGCAAATATATAACTGCAGGCATTAAGGGGTTAACGGGAGGGTGCTCCTGCAGCAAGGTGCCTATTCCATCTTCACAAACACACTGCTTGTGTTAGGCGCTTAGACTATCATTTCACCTGATGCCCCGTATGGACCACTTACTCACAAGCATGTAGAAGTGTCATCAGATAGCTGGAACTCAGCTACAAAGGCATGTATGAAGAGTCCAGGAGATGTAGTTTATTGTTTCCACTGAGATCTTTAGTTTGCACTTTAGTTTGCACAATACAGCAGGAAAAAAGACTATTCTATCAGAGCTATAAAGAGAATGCAGCTACTAGGATAGTTGATGGAAACATAACATGGGGAAGAAGGGAGGCGTTACTGACATCAGAGTAGCCACAGGGAGAGAGAGGAAACAAAATTCTAAAACAAGAAAGGCGAACCTATAGCATAGAAACATAGAGGAAACAATGCAATGGAATTCCAACACTGTATGATTCCTTAGTCGTGGGACATGACAGTGCCTTGCAAAAAGACTGGGACTTATAAAGAATTATCTATAGAAGCAATAAAGCTGAAGAAAAGGAATTTTTGAGTGATATTTTTATTTCATTTTTAGCATTAAGCTAAACCAAATATTCTTCCACAGGTTAATCTTCTAGTCTTTATCTGGAATGCGTCTTCACCTCTAACAATTTTGCATTCTTTGCCACAGGTGCTGCCCCGCCAAACCTGCGGCCTCTTCACACACACCATATTCTATAACGAATATCCCGGGGGCCCTGTGGAACTGGATAAGATTATTAATGGAGGAGAACTGTTCCTCACCGTACTGCTAAACCCCGTGAGTTCCATGATGAAAAATGATGTCGGTGGGTGTGGGCTGCTGCCGCCGCCAGCTGCGTTGTTTGTCTTCCGCGTGCGTTCCTATCCCCTCGTGATATCATTTGTACTGCTCATCCTTGTCCCCGCGCAGCTATTTGTGTCCAGCGTGTGATCTAGTGCTGCGTCCTGACCCCCTTTATTGAGGCTCCATGTAAAACTTCCAGATATATAGCACAATACATGGGGCTACAGTGCCCCGACTCCGGATCCCAGGTGCTCTCTCTGAAGCGCTTCCAGTCAATCAGATCAATAAACTGCCCGGCTGTTGTAAGCTATAAAAAGCCATTAAATGCTCTATCAATATTTGATGAAGGAGTAATTGTTTCCCAGGCTTCTTCTGGACCGTATATATATACTGCCATGCACTGATAACCTCCAACACTCTGAGATTTATTCATGTTAGATTAGGGACACTGGGGACAAGGACAACGGGAGTGAAGTCTCCGAGTGAAGACCTTCAGCTCCACCTTAAAGGGATTGTCTCATCTGAATGGCCTCTGTCAGTGCAATGTGTTATTCCCTGTGCAGTGCCTAAAGCTGTTACGCCCAAAGGGCGTGGAGATGTAAAGTGAACTTACTGGTGGAGTAGCGATAGCTAAATATCCGATATAGCAAGAGACTGGAGAGTGACTTCAATAAACCAAGGATATTTATTTAGGGAAATTGTTAACAAAAGGAAAAGTGTCTGAGTAGAGGACTCTCTTGATCACGACACCGAACACTTCTGGAAAAGCCACCGGCAAGGTAACCCCTATACAGGGATAAACCCGGCACAGTCCCAGGAGGTCTAAATGCCACGATTCGAGGATCAGAGGGGCAACTCATACAGACCGTAGCAGTACAAATGGGAAGACTGCGGAACGCTGGCTCTGTTAGTAAGGAGGATCAATCGTACAATCCTGGAAAGGCTGATCCAGCCGGTAGTGGAATCCGTAAGTTCCCATGTAGAACAGCTCAAGGTGGGATCCTGAATATCCGGAGAGGTCCAGGGATAACAGACTGCCAGCAGAGGATTCTATGAAGAGAGAGACAGAAGTATAATACAGAGCACATTAAGTAACAGTCTTCTTAGTGCAGAGCACTGCAGGAGTGTGACCTGCACACTGGCAACATTCCAAAGGAAAGAACACGTTGCCCAGGCACCTCCCATAGGGGGAGGATGCCTTTATACACAGAGCAGCTCAGCACTCAGGCTGAGAGATCTAATAGGGAACAGCTGTACTGTCTCTTTAAATGTTTTCATGGTGTGGTGCATGCTGCCTTAGCACACTCCCAGGAGACCTGCCTAGAGGACGCAGGTTCCTGGATGAAAAGGAAGCAGACGGCCGCATCGAACCACAGGTAGAGGGAACAGTGGAA
Source organism: Allobates femoralis (assembly GCA_033576535.1). NCBI lineage: Eukaryota > Metazoa > Chordata > Amphibia > Anura > Aromobatidae > Allobates > Allobates femoralis. Next base: position 599,653,019 of record JARQOC010000004.1, read on the forward strand.
GACATGGCACAAGGGTAAGCAGAATCATCAGGGCTGCGTGATGGGCGCCTTTCTCCCTGCTCAGCAAAGATCCACGGCTGATGGCATGACAACAGCATAAAAAAATCCTTGTCCCTGGGAGAAGAACTTGGGGTGATCTATTGATCACCTTGGGAACTGTAATTTTGAGAGCATTTCAGAAAGAAGTTAGTTTTTGAGGATGTTGGTTCCTGGGAAAAACAAATCCAGTCCCATCAGAAATCAGTGATCTCACGCATTTCGGGCAATGTGACTACATGGTCCAGCATCGCCTAAACTTTGAGTGAAATAAGAGCACAAATTGGGTAATTTTGGGGTCATAAGACTTTACGAAGAGTCTCATGGACGTTTTCATAAGATGAGAGCATGGATTGGGCAACCTTGAGATCGTAAGACCATAGGGGGGGGTCTTATGGACGTTTGCATGAGAAGAGAGCATGGATTGGGTAACCTTTGGATCGTAAGACTATAGGGGGTCTCATGGATGTTTGCATGAGAACAGAGCCTGTATTGGTTAACCGTGGGGTCATAAGACTACGGGGTGGGGTGGTGATCTCATTGACGTTTGCATGAGAGGAGAGCATGGATTGAGTAACCTTGGGGTTATAAGGCTATAGAGGGTCTCATGGAGGTTTTCATAAGATGAGCATGGATTGAGTAACCTTGGGGTTGTAAGACTATAGGGGGGTCTCATGGACTTTTGCATGAGATGGGAGCATGGATTTGTGGATTTGGTATCCTTGGGATCGTAAGACTATAGGGACCTCATGAACATTTACATGAGATGAGAGCATGGGGGTTATACGACTATAGAGAGGGTCTCATGGACGTATGGCATCGTAATATTTTGTTCTGCTGTAGATGGGGATGAGAGGGGGGAGGCTCCGGCTGCAGTGAGTTGTCTCACAGCCACACCCAGGATAGTGAGTGGGACATGGTTGATTTCCTGGGACACATGGGGAAAATTTATGTACATATTTCTTAGTTTTGATTGTAATAGGAGGCTAAGGGAGGATAGTAAGGGAGGAATTCTTAGGATGTTTGCTCTGTTTGTTTTACTTTCTTCTTTGTGAATCTAGTGGAAGCGAATGAAGACAAATGCAATATTAGAAGACGCCCAGGTCCTGCTACGTATAATCTTCGGGGGGTGGGGGGGTTTGGACAAAAAAGCATAAAGTCATCTTCTCTCAACTGCTATGGGGGAGATGATGTAGCTACAGAAGAGGGGCTCCATTTTTAGCTTTCATCTGCTGCCCCCTCACCTTTCGTTTCACAATACAAGTCGTGTCATTCTTCAGCCAGCCGCACAGATTATCTCCACTGCTCACTTTTCCTCGGCAGCAGGAGACATTTCCTTGGATTGCAGTTTGACAAGAGATCCAGCGTAATGTGCCATATGTGCCATCTTGCTGCAGCACAGTCGACATCTATAATGTATTCTCATTTGGCACTTTTTTTTTTTTACTTTGAAGCATAAAAATTGCAGAAGCTCAAGGCGGAAAACCCAGCCGGAGGTCCCCGAAGTGCTGCGAGCTGGGAATTCACTGCGACCCAGTTCATTGCTGGGGAGACCATGTCTGTCCTTTCTATATATACCACATTCGGTGCATTCTGTACTAGATATTGGAAACCTCCTGTGTTCCTGATTAGGATTTTGCAGGGATTTTTTTCTTGTCTCTTTAAAGCTCATGCTACCGCTGCTCTTTCCCCATGCTTTACACTGCAGCACTGACTTTAAGATTGTGACTCACCACAACATCCTGACACCAGTCGGTTTCAAAAAAGAAAATAATACACATGACTCGATGGATGACAGCTATCTCCGCCGACTACCCCATACATATGAACATCCAGCTCGGCCAAACGTTCCTGTATAGGCAGAGGAGAAAACACTTGCCAGACTCCTCTGTTAGCAGCTCGTCTCCCCTGTAAACAAAAGATTGACCAAGGAATATCCTACAATTTGAGTTTTCTTTCCCCTGGTATCAGAAGAATGAAGTATTGCGAGGCCAACATACATATCAGATAGTCGACCGATCCTGCGGAGTTATTATCCATAATTCTGAATATGGAATATATATGATTTGTTCTATATCTAGGTTTGCATTCTATGTGGAGGAGGCTCGGAAGAAACTATTAACCCTTCACACTCTGCAAATTTGCTTCTGCCAGAGTCTGCTCTCCTTGCAGCCCCGATTCAGATCAGCGGACTATTCCGATACCGTCCAGCCCTCTGGTGGTGGCATTTGTAATTACAGGAAAACTTTAAAGTGTGGTCCACTACTTGGACAATTCTTTCTTAAATGTAACAATGCCTCTTATAAAGTAATAATAGCCAATACTCACTGTACCCGTGAAATTGGCTGCAACACTCACACTTCTCTCAATCGGCTGCAGCGCTCAAATGCCATAATGTCATACCAGCGCCTAAACATAGAGCGCTAGCCCTGTTCTTATTGAAGCAGAATCCCTTTAAATTCCTGCCTACTAGTTTAGCTTAAAAATCTCAGGCTGGGATATGCCTTTCTAATATTTTTGGTGAATACTGAATACTTCGGTTAATGTTGGCCCTGCATTGGTAGCGAGGTTGTTTTATAAGGTGGCAGAGAAGCATACATACATAGACATATATATGTGTGGGTGTGTATCATATAATATGTGATAAAGCCGGGAACTGAAAACTAACCAGAGTAGACTGATTTGTATAAAGCATCTACACAGGTATACCTTGTGTTGGCTGTACTCCAATAAAAGAAACGGTACATTGGTCTTACACGAGAGAGTAGCATCGTTTCTTATAGCAGTAAGTGTTCATATAGATCACAGAAGCTTGGATTTAGATATCTATTATATAATTACGAATGGGTTTTTTGCCCCTTTTGAGTCCGCTCGCACTGCGAGTCAGCGTGGTCATGTGGATACGCCCGAAGTATTGGCCGCGCAGCGGCCATTGCGAGCAGTTCTAAGGCGACTCGCTATGCCCGCGCAGCGGGCATGGCGAGTCGCCTTAGCTACGCGAAGCATTGGCCGCGAAGCGGCCATTCCGAGTTAGAGACTCGCTCTTCTAGAATCCCGATGCATGTGCATCGGGCACCCAGCTAGTCTTATATAATATATATGTATATATATATATTCATAGAGAGAGAGAAAGTGATAGATAAGGCCCCTTTGACATCAGTGTTTTTGCTGATTTGCGGCAGATCCGGCAGATTGATCGCATCTGCCGCATAACGGCTGCACTTGCGGCACACTTGCCGCAAGCCCCATTCATTCTCTATGGGACTTGCGGCAGGTGCGGCAAATGCGTTTTTTGCCATGATCCGGCACTTGCAGCGGCTCAAAAAAACACATTTGCCGCACCTGCCGCAAGTCCCATAGAGAATGAATGGGGCTTGCTGCAAGTGTGCCGCAAGTGCAGCCGTTATGCGGCAGATGCGATCAATCTGCCAGATCTGCAGCAACAAAGCAAAAACACTGATGTCAAAGGGGCCTAAGGCTAGGGTCACACTTGCAGATTTTTCATGCAGATTTCACACATGTCTTTTGTGAAAAACGCATGGAAAAACGCATCCATAGACCCCCATCCAAAAAAAATGCATGCCCCAATGCCAAAAATGCATGGCTAAAGTGCCTTGCGTTTTTTGGATGCGCTTTTGGTCAGCACCAAAAAATGCTGCATGCTGCATTTTTTGGTGCTTTTTCAAAAACGCATGCGTTTTTTTTAACATGGGGCCATATGGGAAACGCATGTGTTTTTGCATGTCACTAAATGGTACCATGCGTTTTTGCATGCGTTTTTTAAGGCTACCCCACACCTAACAGCAAAAACGCAGCCCAAAGACGCAGGCTGCCAATAAGCACCTTAAAAAATGCATGCAAGTGTGACCCTAGCCTAAGATAGATAAATATAAATAAAAAAAGAGATTGTCCTGAAGTAGTTTTCATTGAATGAATCACTTTCCAGGATCTGTCCTCATTCTTCATTTCTAACGGCAGCGCGGATATACCCTATTTTCCACTGACCTATATATATGTATATACAATTATATGATATGGTTGTGTTAGTTCTTCCTGACCGGCAGCTGTAATGTTTTATTTCAGATCAGCATTTTTATGACCCACTTGTCTAATTATGGCAATGACCGCCTGGGACTGTACACGTTCAAGCACTTGGTGCAGTTTCTGAACACCTGGACAAACCTCAAGCTGCAGACTCTGCCTCCGGTACAGCTGGCCCATAAGTATTTCCAGATATTTCCGGAAGAGAAGGACCCCTTGTGGCAGGTAATTAAAACACAACTGATGGAAAAAAGGTACAAAAGAAAAACAAAAATGTTTCAGCTAACAGAACCGGCTTAACATACTGGGTCTCATTCAATGATTGCGAAAGGCCAAGAAAGTAGCCTTTCAAGTAGGCCGGTTTCACACATCCGTGCCTCCGGCACGTGTGTGGTCCGTGCGGACACATGCCGGAGGCACGGACATACGGGGACACACGATCCCCTATGAACTCATGCACGTCTGTGTTTCCGCATGGACCGTGTCTCCGTGTGGAGCACATGTGTGTCCTACACACGGCGACAAGTCTGTTTTTTTGCGGAGCCACGGACCGTTTTTTTTGTCCAAACATCCTGCACACGGATGTTCAGACTGGACGGACCACGGACAAAAGTGACTCACCATGGCCGGGACTCCGGTTTAGACAGGCGACGCTTCCTTCCTCCTTGTCACGGGTGGACCGCGCCTGCCGGTAGTCAGGCCCGGTAGAGTGCAGATCAAAAGGGTTGAAGACGTCTTGGTGGAACAGATTAAAGGGGTTTTAATTTATTCGTGACGCCACCTATGAGTAGTTTCAGTAAGGGCTACCGACGCTGCGGAACCTCCGGGGGATGGACAGCAGCAAGATGGAACGCTCCCCACAGGCTGAGCGGTGATCCCCGGAGGCTGGAGCTGCTTAAGATGTTGTGCGGCAGCTGCGGTTACCTTGTAGTGCAGACGGACAGTTCATAAGGAAGCTCGGACACAGAAAGTCTCTGCAACGGGTCTTTACTGTAACCAGCAGGCAGTACATGGTATACAGTTAACAGGTAGTGGACCGGGTGGACTCAGCAGTGATTGTGTCCCTTAGAAATCCGCAGTGTTCCTCCATTTTAACTAAGTGGTTGCCAGTGTCGCCCAGGAATACCAGGTCGGGTACGGGGAGGCTGCTTCAATGCCCTATCCATGATGTACGTTCTGGATGTTTTGGGGAGCCTTGGATCCCTCGGTGGGTACACCGCTGGTTAGACGACTGGAAGTTGGCTGGTGGTGGGGTGCTCCTGTGAAACTGCTCCTCCACGCTTCTGGTTCGCGTAGCAGAGGTGAACTGCTGCCAGCTTCGGTACCAGTGAACCGGCTGTGAGTTGTGGGCACGGGAGTCTTTTGGAACCCGTGGTTACGATGCCCGATCCTGGTTGTTGAGGCCTCAGGTGCTGACACCCGACCGGTGACGGCCCAGGGGCTGCACGGGGTGCGGAGCCCCCGCTCCTCTCCAAGTTCTAGTCTGCTCAGGTCAAGTTCTAGAGCCCTTCTCCCATGACTAAGGGTCTGTTCTCCTACACACTTCCCTAGTGCCCACCAGGACCCTGGGTTGGCCCTCTGTTCTAGGTGATGCATGCAGGGTTGGATCTCAAAGTTAACTAGATCACTGCTGTGTCAGAGAATATCGCGGCTGCATTTATGGCTGCAATACCCTCTTGTGACGCACTCGTTGCGGGGCGCCACACTAGCAAAAAGCATCAAAATAAAGAATTGTATACTCACCTCGCTCCAGTGGTGTCTGCTCCTCTCACTTCCGGTGCCGCTCATTAGGGCTCATGAATATTCACTTCACTGAGCCCTAGAGCGGACCGAAAGAGAGGAGCAGCGGCGCTGGAGGGAGGTAAGCATGTGGGTGACAGGCTGTCCGTGTGCTATGCACGGCCCCACGGATAGCACACGGACAGCACACATTTGTCATACGTCTGTGACACATGTGCACGCCCCGCCCCCAAACGGCCTTGTTCCACACGTCCGTGGTGACACGGATGTGTGAAACCGGCTGTACCAAGGGGCCAGCGTCATTGCGTTCACTCCTCTTTTGACCCACTTATTCATGGGTGAATTGGGTGAGGAGTATCATTGCAGTGCTCACAGAGGGCTGTACTCCAGAGCTGAAATCACAGTTATCCTAGTTGTGATTGGAGACAGGGAATATGGTCGCCTTCAGGCACACCACTAGCAAAGCTAGCCGTGCATCGTGGTCAGCAGGCATATAAATGCTTACTTACCACACAGCTTTTCTTCTTGCCCTCCCCAAAATACACATGCATGCTCATTTTGACTGAATGTGGATGTGTTCTCAATGTTTTAAGACACTTTTTTCCTCAGCTTAACCCCCTTTTATTATTATTATTTATTTATATAGCGCCATTGGTTACATAGCGCTTTACATGTGTAAGGGCAGAACAAGGACGAGAACATAAGTAATGACGAATAAATTATACAGGTACATTAGGGCAGAGATAGTAAAGTATTGGATGTGAAGAAATTTAACATGAAAGCTATGAGGCCATGTGCACATGTTGAGTATTTGGTGAGTTCTTTACCTCAGTATTTGTAAGGCCATGTACACACTATCAGTATTTGGTGAGTTTTTTACCTTAGGATTTGGTGAGTTTTTTACCTCAGTATGTGGGGAGGTTTTTACCTCAGTATTTGTAAGCCGAAACCAGGAGAGAAAAAGTATAATAGAAAGACGTCCCCACTTCTGTGTTTATCACCCACTGCAGGTTTTGGCTACAAATCCTGAGGTAAAAAACTCACCAAATACTCAGTGTGCACATGGCCTAAGAATATTCAGAACACACCCAAACATACAGTACTATAAATGATTGTTCCATCCCACAGACATTGGTGTAATGTGTACAGTGCCTCTTTAAAGGATTACACCTGGATGGCTGTATAGGATGTATGGCCACTGGAGACCCTTTAGCCCCACACGTTCAAATGGAGTTTACTGGTCCATTATGTTCCTTCCAATTATTTATCCCACCGCAAAAGCAGACTGAAGCTTGAACAGCGTCCAGAGCTGCTGAGCGGCGCACCTCATTGGGGAAGGCGAGAGCTGATTTACTGCACGGAGCCATCGTCTCTTCCCAGAACTGCGCCGAGCTCACAGCATTACGGAGAAGAAGGGAATCATTCTGTACCGACCAGATATCAGTATGAAAGGCAATCTTGGAATTAACAATTCCTTAAAACCACGTTCGCACGTTGAGTATTTGGTGAGATTTTTACCTCATGATTTGTAGCCAAAACCAGTAGTGGGTGATAAATAAAGAAGTGGTGACGTGTTCCTATTAGGCTAGGGTGACACTTTTACAGAGAATTGCGTTCACCATATCCAGATCCGGATGCAGTGAACGCAATTGGCAAGCAAAATGTGTGGCTGAAGCCGCAATCCGGTAACCAGATTGCTCCGGATGTGTAATCCAGAGCAATCCAGTTACCGTACAGTTTGCTCATCCCTGCTGCCACAGCGATGAGCAAACTGTTAACACTGTACAAAAAGCTAAAATATTAATAACTAGCTGGGTGCCCGATGCACATGCATCGGGATTCTAGAAGAGCGAGTCTCTGACTCGCAATGGCCGCTTCGCGGCCAATGCTTCGGGCGTATCCACATGACCACGCCGACTCGCATTGCGAGTGGACTCAGAAGGGGCAAAAAACCCATTCGCAATTATATAATAGATAATTGTGCCCATCATGTCTCTAGGGGTGCCCTTCCCCCCCAGAGACATGCTGCCTACTCAAGTGGGCATGTAATGTGTTAATAACTCCTGTACAGTAAGCCGGCTATTGTCGGCTCTGTACAATTTTCTGAATGAAGCCGCGGCTCCCCTGTGAGCTGCGCGCATACTATACGTGTATGTATAGTATGTGCGCTGTCCGAGGTCCTGTAGGCATTTACAGTAGATCTATGGGCAGTGCAGCGCCATAGATCCACTGTAAAAGCCTACAGGACCTCGGACAGCGCACATACTATACGTATAGTATGCACACAGCTCACAGGGGAGCCGCGGCTTCATTCAGAAAATTGTACAGAGCCGACAGGAGCCGGCTTACTGTACAGGAGTTATTAACACAATACATGCCCACCTGAGTAGGCAGCATGTCTCTAGGGGGGTTGGCACCCCCTAGAGACATGATGGGCCCAATATTATTATTAATATTTTAGCTTTTTGTACAGCGTTAATACTTTGCTTATCCCGCAGCAGCCAGGATAAGCAAAGTATACGGTAACCGCATTACTCAGGATTACACATCCTGAGCCATGCAGTTACCGCATTGCGGAAGCTAGAACCGCTCCGAAAACTGCAGCCTGCATGATTTTTCACGCAGGCTGCAGATCCGGAGCCGGTAACCGGATTGCTTGTAAAGTAATCCGGTTACCATAATGGGCTCCTATGAGGAGCGTTTCCTGCTCCGGTTTTGAGCTTTTTAAAAGCTCAAAACCGGATCAGGATTTGAAAAAAAAACGCAAGTGTGACCCTAGCCTTATACTTTTCTTCTGATTGTTCCACTCCTGGTTTTGGCTACAAATCCTGAGATAAAAAACCTCACCAAATACCCAACATGTGCATGTGGCCTTAAAGACTTTGAAATAGATTCAGTCTGCAATCTTCATTCCTTCATTCATATTCAGATGCAGCTTGCTGACTGATCCAAGTATATGGGCCCCAAACAATGCAGAAATTGGTAGTGAAACCATGTGTGGTCTACTACTGCTACGTGTATAGCAGGGATGTGAAACTCAAATACACAAAAGGCGAAAATTCAAAACTTGGACGAAATCACAGGCCGATATAATTGTGGGCCCCACAAAGTCCTAAATACAGTATAATGGGCCCCATTTAGTCCTCCATGTAGAATGGGCCCCACATAGTCCTGACTGGGCCACACAAAGTCCTTCATACAGAATATTGGGCCTCACCTAGGCCTTCATATAGTAGTATGGGGCCCACATAGTCCTCCACATGATATTATGGGCTTCACATAGTCCTCCACATAGTATTATGAGTCCCACATAATCCTCAATATAAAATGATGGGCCTCACATAGTCCTCCATATAGAATTATGGGCCCTAAATCATCCCAAATATAGTAGTATGGGCTGCACAAAGCCCTCCATTCAGAATATTGGGCCCCACCTAGACCTTCATATAGTTGTATGAGCTCCACATGATCCTTCATATAGCATTATGGGCACCATATAGTCCTCTGTATAGAATTATGAGCCCCACATAGTCCTCCATATAGTATTATGGGCCCCACAAAGCTCTCCATATAGTATTATGAGCCCCACATAGTCCTCCTTATAGTATTATGAGCCTCACATAGTCCCCCATATATAATTATGGACCCTACATTGTCCTCCATATAGTATTACAGACCACACATAGTCCTCCATATAGTATTATGGGCCCCACATAGCCCTCCATATAGTATTATGAGCCCCACAGTCCTCCATATAGCATTATAGGCCCCACATAGTCCTCCATGTAGTATTATGGGCCTTACATAGTCCCCCAATATAATTATGGGCCCTAACATTGTCCTCCATATAGTGTTACAGGCCACACATAGTCCTCCAAACAGTATTATGGCCCCACATAGTCCTCTATATAGTATTATGGGCACCATATAGTCCTCCATGTAGTATTATAGGCCCCACATAGTCCTCCATATAGAATTATGGGCATCACATTAAAAATAGTAAATACTACCCTCTACCCGCTGCTCCGATTTTGTCAGCGAGTGCTCTGAAACTCTTCACTGTCAACACAGCGGGCACAAATTGGTAACGTCATTGCATCCACTGTACTCAGGCATCAGACGCAGAATGATGCAGGAGGGAGTGGACTGCCTCCCTCTTCCATCATTGCTTTTTGTATCAGCAGTTGAAAGTGTGATGCTGGGCAGGAAGAGGGGGAGGGAGGGTTGGGCTGTGGCAGTTGCTTGGCATCGTGGACCAAATAAAATTAGCCTGGGGGTCAGAATTGGCCCGTTGGCCAAAGTTTGACTTATGTGGTGTATGGAGACCCATTTCCATTAGTGTACCTACTGAAAGTCTATCCTTCTAGTTATGTATTTGTATATAGCTGGACAATATGGTGTCTCTGAAGTATAAGAAAGCTGTCGAACCTATAAATTTAGACTATTGTGTCGCTCAGCATTTCCAGAATCAGATCTAGCTGAAGAAGAGGACCACATGATTTCATGTCCGGTGACAATCCTTTGTAATGTTTTCTTCCTATTGCAGGACCCGTGTGAGGACAAGAGGCATAAAGATATTTGGTCAAAGGAGAAAACCTGTGACCGCTTTCCCAAGCTGCTCATAATCGGACCTCAGAAAACAGGTATCTGTCTCTTTAAGAGCTGCCAGATGCCTGCCTGGAATAATGTCCTGCGTATGTGTGTGCACCGGTGGGGCGATCCGCGAGCAAGTAACACCTCTGAGCATAGGATGTTATATGTGTCCCATGGGAGGTGGGATTATTAGCGAGCGCGGAGGGGCAGGAAGGATTACAACATGGTGAAGAGTATGAAAAGAGGGGGAAAGTGAGATTAATACAGGATGTGGCGCGTTCACAGCGGGAGCCAGGATTAGCGCAGGATGTCAGGAGATGGGTGGAATTAATGTGGGAAAAAAAAATTGTTGGTGCGAAGGACGGCAGAGCACTGAATATGAGGCTGGTACCCCGGTATACAAGCTGGCACAGCTGCTGGGTGGCGTGTATGGTGGCAGCTGCTGCGGATGCTTGTTAAGAGCGAGACTGAAGGGTGGACACTATGTCAGGCTGGCGGAGGGGACGGGATTTCATGTCTGGAGAATATAGTCCTTTTATGTGTCTTCATACATTGTGGAGTTATATGTTTTTGATAGGGTCTGAGGTTTCCATGGTCTAAGAACACTCATTTTATGATAACCTTGCAGAGTAAGCAGGCTGACGATTACCTGCTGAAGAAGCGAAACGCTCACTCCTATGGTCAGCATTTATGCGATCTTAAAAAATCATTGTCCTCGACAGCACATAGCCCTGTAAAAACAGGAGATGTGCTGCCAAGAACATCGGAAGCCTATGTGCAATGATGAATGATCTATCACTGATTGTTCTGTGCTCATGGAAATCAGACTATTTAAGAACCACCGATCTGCAAGCGTGTATGATTGGTACCATTGGTTAATGTAAATGGACCACGGCTGTGGTCCAGGGGTAACATCTTAAAAGATTATTCCCCACTCGGCCACCTATCGACAATCCAAGGGATAGGTGATATCTTGCTGATCGCAGGGGGTGCATTTGTTAGAACTGCCAATGGCAAATGGAATACCAGAAGTCTGAAATACCCTTCTAGAGTTGAGCGGTAGCCTATGTCCACCACTCCATTAGATGTCTATGGGAGTGCTGAAGATAATGAGAGTTGTACTCCTGAGATCAGGGATTCATCCAGAAGTGGGATACCCAATGATCAGCAGGTTTTCACCTATCCTATGGACAGCTGATAACTTGGCAAGTTGAAAAATCCCTTTAATGGGGAATCTGTCCATAGAATCAACCCTCCTAAGCCTTCTATATGGGCATGTAGGTCATAGGAAGCTGAATAAAAACCTACCTTTATGATTGCGATCTGATGCCTTATTCCATAGAAATCCATGTATTTCTTAGTATGTAAATGAGCTGTTAAGATATATGGGCTGCACATAGATCTCCCTGAGAATTGTTATAAATGACAGTGGGCATTAAGACTGTCAGTCGTTACATGTCTCACACTGGTATCACCCCCTTTCATTTATAATAAGATCTGGAGACCGATTCTCCGGGAGATCCATGTCCAGCCAATAGATCTTAACAGCTCATTTACATTAAAAAATGACCCACAGGAGCATAATAAGGCAGTGTAAATCATCCTGGTGGGGGAATTTTCACCACTCAGGAACACAGGCAAAAGGTACTCAAATGTCCCAAGAGAACAAGGGAGTACTTTGCAAAGGAAGCCAAAGTTTATTAAGTGTATATATCAAAAACTGAGTGATTAAGGCATAAAAAGGTAAACCGAGCCCAAGGTTGCAATAGCCCAATCGATCTTTACACAGTATACAGACTGAGAAAAGGGTTATGCTACAGTTCATTAAGATGCAGCCATTACACATATGATAAACGGAAGCTAATTCCACATTACAAACACACTATAATCAGAAAAGCATGTATAGAATTGCCAATACAGCCCAAGAGCTCAAAAAAGGTAAAAAGGCCGTCCCTCAAATCCAATCCCAACGTACGTTTCGCCTTTTAAATTTTCCATAGCTTCTTCAGGGGGAAGAGGGAGAGAAAAAGAGGAGCAGTCTCTTCCTCCTGAAGAAGCTATGGAAAATTAAAAAAAACGAAACGTACGTTGGGGATGGATGTGAGGGACGGCCTTTTATCTTTTTTGAGCTCTTGGGCTGCATTGGCCACTCCAGTGGGTATGCTTTTCTGATTATAATGTGTATGTGGAATTAGCTTTCACTTTGGATCTGGGCTAGGGTTAGAGGATTGATGTCTGCACTTGCACTTTGAGTAGCCCAGAGCAGGGCTTTATTCCCGTACTATGTATACCACATTGTTAAAGTATATAGCCATTTCCTATCCAGTATGTGATCTATTTCTGTACCTAGTGGTATCAGTTTATCATATGTGTAATGGCTGTATCTTAATGAACTGTAGCATAACCCTTTTCTCAGTACTATGTAAAGATGGATTGGGCTATTCTATTACATCCTTGGGCTCAATTCACCTTTTCATGCATTAATCACTCGATTTTTGATATATACACCTAATAAACTTTGGTTTTTATTTGCAAAAAACTGCACATTTACATATTGAGAAAGACATTGATTTCTCTGGAATAAGACATCGGATCGCAGATATCAAGGTGTCATTTTATTCAGCTTTCTATGACCTACATTCCCATATAGGTGGCTTAGGAGGGGTGATTCCACTGACAGATTTGCTTAAGGGTCTGTTCACACGTCTAATTTTATTATTCATTTGAAGAACATACAAATGGAAATAAATAGTTCGCTTGCAGGATAGATTAATGTGAATGGGTTTTTATGTATCTGAAGAAGACATCCATTTGTATTCGCTCAGTCTCCATACTCTTCTTAGGCCCCTTTCGCATCAGTGTTTCGCTGATGTTTACAGCCGATCCTACATCTGCCGGATGAGCCCCCTAACGGCCGACTTGCGGTCCGGATCCGGCAATCCCCATGCATTGTCTATGGAGCTTGCGGTCCGGTGCGGCAAAGTTCGGTTCTACAGGATGCGACAGATACGGCACTTCCGGCCGTGAAAAAAAAAACGCTGCAAGCAGCGTTTTTTCTGCCGGATCTCGGTAATACCACACTTGCCGCACTGGACCGCAAGCCTCATAAACAATGCATGAGGTTTGCCACAAGTGTACCGCAAATGCATCCGTTAGGCGGTAGATGCAGTTTTCTGTCCGGGTCTGCCGGAATCGGACAGAAACCCTAGTGTGAAGGGGCCTAAGATGGGTCTGTATATGTATATATATATATAAGTCAAACATGTTGGGGGGGATGGGAGGAGAGGGTGGCAGAGAAGGGGCCAAACTGTGTTCGTGGTGATCTTTCACGAGGCTGAGCCTTGGATTAGCCATCCGTGCCCCGGCCGGCTCCCCAGCGCAATAGTTCTGTTCACAGTTGCCCTCATTGATGGCAAAGCAGACAAAGAGTCAATGATGTTCGAAAACAGTTCTTTACTAAAATAGTCTCATGAAACACAGGAACATAGCTTAAACTTTCTTGGGGGTATTCACAATGACTGACTTTGGTGCAGACTGCTCCCGCGTTCCGGTACATCCAGGAACTCACCACTCCATTCAGCACCACAGTATCCCACTGCAAATTCATTTAGTCTCTACTGGCTCCAGCTCATCTCTTCCGGTAAGGATCCGTACCAGTGGGACAGTTAGGGCCACCCTTTATCGCCAGCACCGTGTTGACCCATTCACCAAGGTATATGCTAAAGTTCACCACACACGTATGGGAGGGATCACTTTCTCCCGGGAAACCACCAAAGGCAGGGGTCTGAGTATCAATGCCAGGGGACATACACTCACATGCACCCTGGGGCCCACTTCACAGTTCTGGGGTGACCCAGAAAAATCCAATAAAGGGGCTTGACATTCCAGTGGTTCCTTATCTCTCTACTTGGAGATACCACTGTCAACTCTACTCCCATTTTCTATAGACTAAGCCCCACCCCTGAGGAGTATCAATTATTGGTAATAACTTTTATGATTCACGGATACCGGGTAGCAGTCTTGACCTTGGCCACTAGATGCCACAAGCATACAATTACACTTATCAACCTTATGCATAAATGTATAACACTTCAACACCTTCATGTATACACTGTGCTCTCCCAAAAAAGTGGGGAACAAGGCAGTACCCTAAATTCTCTTACAAATGCATCCAACCCTATTGTGGTGCAAATGGTCATAATGAATTGTAGCATTGGTGCTTAGTATTGAGTAAATTACCCAGTGCCATTTATTGTGAAAGTTCCTTTTTTGCTAAAGATATGTGCTATACAGTTTAGTGGTGGAATCCCCATTATAGGGGTCACTCCCTTTGCATTACAATATGTAAAGAATGAAGCAAAGTTTAACATGTTTTCCATCATATTCCTCAGGAACCACTGCATTGTACCTCTTCCTGGGAATGCACCCGGATCTGAGCAGTAACTACCCCAGTTCGGAGACCTTTGAGGAAATCCAGTTCTTCAATGGCCAAAATTACCACAAAGGGATTGACTGGTATGTGAGCTTGTATATTACTCTGCCATGGAAGAACCCTGCAGTTTTCTTCTTTTAGGTTACAATTGCTGTTAACCGGGAACAAAATAGATTATCTGACTATCAAATAGAAACAACATACCTTGGGCCAATTGTTTAGGTTAAAGAGCAGGTTCTTGGATCCTTTGATTTTGCATTTTTAGCAAGGTCATTTACAATGGGCGGCCAAGGCCCAAAAACACTTACCGGATCCACCTTAAAAGGAATCTGTCAGCAGGTTTTTGCTATGTAAGCTGAGGACAGCATGCTGCCGGGGTTTAAAGACAAGTCAACAATGCCTCTCTTATCAGTGTGTGCTATTGTTTACATAAACTAAAGGCTTTATCATCTGGTGATGACTATTACAGGACTACTTTGTGACAAGCACAGCAGTCTGAACGCCCCCTGCTGTGATTGACACGGTGACACCTCACTGTCGCTGTACAATCTATAGAGAGCCTGGTGAGGGCAACAGCAGCTGTCCCGGCTCTGCTGTGTTGCTGAAACTAAATTCTTTGATTATGTCAGAACGACTCTACCCAGTAATCTATGCGAGGGTTTCTTTTCCTACATTATGTTGCAAACACCTGCTGACAGATTCCTTTAAAGAGAACCTGCCACTTGCCGTGAACCTGTAATCTTCCTGGTGTAAATGCTGCTGTTCTCTTGAATCCAAACTATATATTTTTTCCTCTACCTTTTATGTAAATCTATTGTGTTCTGCCAAATGTGCATGACTCCCATAGGAAGAGTCAAGAAAGACTAAAGAGACTAGATTTACATACCAAGAAGAGGGGTCATATCTCAGGAATGGAGAGGAGCAGGAGCAAGAGTAAAATAACACCAAATTTAGGAGAACAGCACCATTTACACCAGGTAAAAAAAATTATAGATTAATATCAAGTGACAGGTCCTCTAAAGAATACTATACTGTGAGCGTACATTAAACCAAAAAAAGATAAGGACTTAGGAACATAAAATTTGCTACTGGTCGTCATTGCTATCATCAGTCTGTAGACTGTCTCCTGGATGTATTTGCACCTATGCAGATTGCAGCCCGTGCTTTAGATCGTAAAGACGACTTTCCAGCTTCATTAAAGTGTGAATGCTCACCAGTATGGATGAGTGAACCAAGCTTTAAAGCAGAGCTGGGGAACTCCAGGCCTCAAGGGTCGCTAACAGTGAAGGTTTTCAGGATTTCCTTAGTATTGCACAGGTGATAATTACAACAGCTGTGCAGCGCTAGGGAAATCCTGAAAACACGACCTGTTGGCGGCCCTTGAGATCTGGAGTTCTCTACCTCTGCTTTAAAATTTGGAGTTCTAGCCAATGACAGAATTTACAAAAGCTTTCAGTGTTTGGGTGTTGGCGTTCAGGTGCTTAAAAAGGACCTGACACCCCCCCACTCCAAACTGAAAGCACCACTGAATGCAGGGTGTCTGCTGCATTCAGGGAAGGGGTCTCCCATGTTTCTACCCGGCCCTGTAAGCTGTAAATAACGAGATAACGAGTCCGGAGGGACTTACTGATTATGAAGTCCTCGCTGTTTCCCCTTTCCTCTCTGTGCCGCCTCCCGCCTGTGACATCAGCGCCGGAGCCCGCCCTGCTCCAGATTATACTGTATGCATACAGTGGGGCGAGCTCCGGCTTCCCTTCCCCGGAAGTGCTTTGTTTATGGCTGGCTGCATGTGGTCGGAGAGCCATACTAACCAATCGGTAACTTCCAATGAGGGTCGGATCAAGTTTGGGTTGAAAACAGAACTTTATATCAAGTCCAGCTGAACCTTTAGAACCCAAACTTCCACGGGTCCCATCATCTCTACTCACCAGCGGATGCCACCATAGCCCAGAAATGATTTTCTAGCTCTTCCCTTGCCCGGCTCTGATGCTGCCGAATCTTTCCCTCTGTCCTCTATCTCATAGATATTGCCGCTATATAACTCTACGTTACGAGATGGAAGCTACTGCAGTAATTACTGTATATACTAATGACACAGCTCTTGTTACGCTGCCCTGCTGCTTATAACATGTTGTCTTCAGAGATGGTGAGGGAGCGGGCAGTGCCAGGGAATACTGCACTCTGAGACGTTACAGCCACAGGCAGTATATTACCGTAATAAATGACTACCCATACAGATTATAATCCATCTTCACATCACTGATAATCCCCTTTAAGGATCCTCTCTAATACTAACACAGGAATAAGTGTTTTCCTTGTACGCAGACATGGTTTGGATGTAAATGTCTTTCTGTCTCGCTCTCTAGGTACATGGAGTATTTCCCTATTCCATCGAACACCACGTCGGACTTTTACTTTGAGAAGAGCGCCAACTACTTTGACTCAGAAGTTGTTCCCCGTCGGGTAGCAGCTCTTCTGCCTAAGGCAAAACTCATTACAATCCTCATTAATCCTGCGGACCGCGCTTACTCCTGGTACCAGGTAACGGACTCATTTGCATTCCCGATTCTTTACTTAAAGGGACACAAAGCCTCCATACACCGCAAATAGCTGTCGTTCGTCTGGTAGCCGTCTCTTGTCTTGTGAGCGTTCCTCTGTCCGCTACCGGACATCTCTTATCTATTAGAGAATGTGGTCTGAAATTGGACAAGCCAGATGATGATCTATTGGGGACCCCCCAATGTTCATACCCTTGTCGGACAAACCTGTTGGCCAACGTTAGTCTAATGTGAATGGGGGCTTATAAGTATTGGTGTAACAGCCTGCCGTAAAATGTCTGGTGCTGATAATGTGGCCTGATTGTACCCTCAGCATCAAAGGGCCCATGATGATCCTGTCGCCCTGAAATACACCTTCCAAGAAGTCATTACTGCAGGATCGGACGCCTCATCCAAGTTACGAGGTCTGCAGAGCAGGTGCCTGGTGCCAGGGTGGTATGCCACTCATATCGAACGATGGTTAAACCACTTTCACGCTAACCAGGTGAGTGAGAGACCCCAGAGGAGCGCTCTTTACAAAGCATTGTCCGTTTTTGATAAAAGCTCAAATGTAAGAATGGGCCTTCATTCGTGTTATCACCTATTAATATTGGAGTTGATGGGTGACATGCACTGTGTGGGATATAGAGGCATATATACACATGTCAGGGACTGTCCCTGGCGTATACCGCGGGTAAAATAAGTATGGAACACGCCACCAATTTTCTAAATACATATATTTCTAAAAGTGCTATTGGCATACATTTTTCACCAGATGTCGGTAACAACCCATCCAATCAACACAGGCAAAATTCAGTCCTCCTGCCTCTTTATCAAGCGGGATGGGGGTCTTCCTTCCCACCAATGAAAACTTGACTTCAAAAAGGTTATTTTCATTTTAAATTTGTAAAATTACAAGCCGCTTTTGAAGACAAGTAACTCCCCTCCTGGCTGTGGCTAGCCCGCCTTACTGGGCGTGAGAAGAGATGTCCCTTGCACGCTTCCGACTCCGGAGTGCGTCATTCAAAGAGGCAAGACAAGTGCGGCACGCAGTGCGTAGAAGCGGAAATGACGCGTCATTCAGAGAGTCGGCAAAATTAAATGTGATGGCGGCGCAATGCGCGGATGCTGATCACACATACCCGCGGCAGTGGCGCAAACAAATACGGGACCTTCAAATAGAGTCAGGAGCGCGCAAAGGGACATCTCTTCTCACGCCCAGTAAGGCGTGCTAACCACAGCCAGGAGGGGAGACGGAGGCCAGGAGAACGCCCAGTCAGTCTCCACTCAGCGGAGATTGGATGCTGCAGTGAGGGGAAAATGTGAGTATCAAACTCATTTTGCAAAGACAATATATAGGGCACTATTAGGGCACACAGGGATGGTTAGGGATGTGCTTGAAAGCTGCAGGGACAGGTAGTCATAGCTTTGGAGCCTAAATCGACCTGACAGGTTCCCTTTAATCAGATCTGTAAACTGCTTAACGAAAATGTTTCTTTAATATGCCAGAATTACTTTTTTAGTCATCACAACATTGTAATAACATGCAATAACCGGGATCATCACATCCACCCACAAATGATATACCATATTCTTCGGATTCTAAAACACATTTTTGTTCCCCTAAATTTTGGAGGAAAGTGCGTCTTATAATCCGAATCTATTTTCTGTACTGTGGGGGGGTGGGGGAGCGGTGTTGGGGGCTGGCCGCGGGCTCCAGAGGCAGCAGGAGGTCACGTGCTCCCACTCATTAGCCTCATGGAATATGCACTGCACCCGCTGTCCATCACTTCAGTGCTGAAGCTGCACCGAGTTGTGGACAGAGAAGCAGCTAATATTGCATGCACCTGCACACTCAGTTCCCCCTCCCGTCCTGCACTCACCACCCCTATCCTGGATATGCCCCCGGCCACTATATATGCCCCCTGCTGGCGCGCACATAGTGAAATAACAAACGCTTTTAAAGGGACTCTGTCACCAGGTTCTTGTCAACCCATCTGACAGCAGCATTATGTAGACACAGAGACCCTGATTCCAGCGAAGTGTCACTCACTGAGCTGCTTGCTGTAATTTTAAGATAATTACTATTTTCCCTGATTCAGATTTAGCAGTAAATGACTATCTGGACTATTTGATTAGTCCTATAATGGTAATCTCTAACTGATTAAACAGTGATTTTATGAAAACTACACTGAGCAGCCCAGTAAGTGACACATCGCTGGAATCAGGGTCTCTGTCTCTACATTATGCTGCTGTCAGATAAGATGGTAAAAACCTGGTGACAGTGTCCCTTTAACTCACCCTCCTCCGCTGGGTCCGTGCCCCCAGCTCCTTGGTGTCTCTTCTTGTGTCTGTATCCTGTCATGTGATTGGCACAGCACAGTGATGTCATCACTGTGTGCCCAGGTCACATGATCTGATGCCCGGAACCAACACATAAAGAGTCACCGAGGAGCTGAGAGCTTGGAGCCAGTGGCGGAGGGTGAGTTAAAAGCGTTTGTTATTTTACTGTGTGCGCGCCAGCAGGGGGGCATATAGAGTGATTGGGGGGGGGGGCATATCCAGGATGAGGGGGGGGCTATGTGCCAGCAGCACAAGGGAACAATGTACAAAACAAAAAAGATCACTTTTTTTGCAATTTCACCGCATTTGGAATTTAGTTTTCCAGTATATGTCGCGTTCAGGGTGCGGAGGAGAGTGTGTGATTTGTGCGCAGGCATCTGCCTGCGTACAAATCATACATTGCAGTGAATTGGTGTGCACACCAATCTGCATCAGGGCGCAGGCACCTGCATCCCCTTGTTAAACATAGGGACTTGCGTTGCCTGCGCTCAGCTTGCGGATCCCCTCCGCAGCACGCTGCGGAGGGGTCCGAAAGTGTTTTCACACCAGCCCACTATCTTAAATAAAATAAGGAAAACTTCTGCACACTAAACACTAAGAAAACATGATCTATCATAATGGCTATAAAAAGGAATGGCAAGGCAAATACGTAAAGCTAATGCAAAAGTGTATGGGGAAAAAAGACCTAGAAAAAACAATTGAGAAACTTGGCTGATGCATTGGCCAATTCATGAGAGCCCTATAACCAAGCTAAAAAATATAATTTGGATAATTATGGTGCCTATTCTGCAGAACTAAAACAATTTTTTTATAATCTCCATAGAACATTCTTGGGCCATAATTATTTCACCTTTAATACTGAATTATTTTTTTGCAAATTGAGGAGGCCCCTAAGGGTGGCAAATTCTTTTCTTAATCAGCCATACTTTATTTGACGTGGTGGGAAGAACAATTTATTTACAATTCTTCCAATTCATTTTTATGTCCAGTATAATTTGGTATGGCCAATACGTTGACGACCTATTACTCATATGGCCTGGTGACATCCCGTACATACCCTATTTCTTTTCTTATTTAAATAATAATTATTATAATTTGAGATACAATTCCAGTCTCGCAAATATTCACTTTTAGATGTTCTTTTTCTGCAAGGTGATTCATCTACTTCTTCAATTCATACATCTCTATATAAATATAATACTTAAAAGGTTACAACAAAATACTCATTGATTTGGCCCTCAATAAAGTAAATAAAAAATCCAGATGAGAATGTCTATATCAATCCAATCTAACTTTGAAAAATATCAATATATCCAGTGTCATTGATCAGGACGGTGCTCTGCAAAACATCCTCGACCATGGCTGGAGATTAATAGCCAATAAGGCCGCCCTTAGGAAACATGTCTAAGCTTGTCTAAAAACCATACTGTGGAATCCTGCTGACTCCCTCAGAAAATATCCTTCTAACACTTTAATCTAAAAATACAATGATGATCACCATAGGACAATGATTATTAATTTTGGATCTTTTTCTCACCCCATAGATGTTGGTTTTAGATGGTAAACTGCTGCGCACTGAGCCTGCCAATGTGATGGACTCTGTTCAGAAATTCCTTGGACTGGCAAATGCCATGGACTACCACAAAACTTTGGCGTAAGTACACAACTTGGGTATGGCTCCACTATTTTTATATTAAAGCGTGCATCTAATTATATATAAAATGTTTTAAAATTGTTTAATTTATTAATATAAAATATTATTTTTTAATTATTTTTATATTTTCAAACTTTGGAGTTTTACAGAAAGAGTGAAATATTTTTCTTTTTTAAATTCCTTATTTTACTGGGGGATTTTTTGTATATATACACTTTTAAAACATATTTTTACTTATCTTTTAACCCCTTTAGGTGACTTGAACCTGCAGTTGTTTGATCTCTTATACCATATACTGCAATACCCCACTACTTTGGTATCAACTAGAAACCATGGTTTCCTATGAAGCCTTGTCATAGGCTGGTTTCTGAGCAGGCATCAAAGACCCAACATATGACATAATAGTTCATTATATGTTGGTTGCATGTTAAACAGGGAACATTGCATCAGAAAGCTAAACATGAAGTGTGCTGCCATTAGCAGTGAAAAGATCAGTGGTCACACAGGCGCAACGGGTCCCTTCCTGGTATAATGTCCTCCATCTTGTACAATGTCCTCCATCCTGGGCTCTTCCTGGTATATAAAGTGTCCCTTTCCTGGTATAAAGTCCTCTATCCTGGGCCTCTTCCTGACATAATGTCTCTTTATTGGTAGAATGTCCTACATCCTGAACAATGTCCTTCATCATGGGTCTCTTCCTAGTATAATGTCTCCCTTTGCTGTCATAATGGCCTCTCTATCCTGGACCCTACCATAGTATATTTTCTCCCTTTCCTGGTATAATGTTCCCTATTCTGGTCCCCTTCCTGGTATAATTTCTCCCTTAAATGGTATAATGTTATCTATTCTAGTCCCCTTCCTGGCATCATGTCTTCCTTTCCTTGTATAATGTTCTCTATTCTGATCCCTTTCCTGGTATAATGTTCTCAATTCTGGTCCCTTTCCTGGTATAATGTCTCCCTTTCCTGGTATAATGTTCTTTATTCTGGTCCCTTTCCTGGTATAATTTCTCCTTTTCCTGGTATAATGTTCTCTATTCTGGTCCCCTTCCTGGTATAATTTCTCCCTTAAATGGTATAATGTTATTTATTCTAGTCCCCTACCTGGCATCATGTCTTCCTTTCCTTGTATAATGTTCTCTATTCTGATCTCTTTCCTGGTATAATATCTCCCTTTCCTAGTATAATGGTGTCTATTCTGGTCCCTTTCCTGGTATAATTTCTCCCTTTCCTGGCATAATGTTCTTTATTCTGGTCCCTTTCCTGGTATAATGTTCTTTATTCTGGTCCCTTTCCTGGTATAATTTCTCCTTTTCCTGGTATAATGTTCTCTATTCTGGTCCCTTTCCTGGTATACAGTCACTGAAAGACGTTATGTCGCTTATCCATGTTATGTAAATAAAACCTTATAACCTGATGTTAAATTCATCCATTGGTTGTATAAATTACTCTTTTGAAAGCTGAAACCCTCCAAAATGTGGTTTAGGTTAAGAAAATAAATTGGCATCAATGCTGAAATATTGATCATTTAATGAACACAGAATGGTCAGATTTTGGCAGGACAAATGTTTTGTCGCCAGGTCATATAATGCACCCAATCCTAGTTTACATCCTCCCCTGTGCTCCCTAAATGATCGATTAATTAGTGGCTGTGTCTAAAAAGAAACCCAGCACCCCAGACCTTCACTTCAACTGCAACTTGAGCTCTGACAACATGCCAAAAGTCCACCCTGCGACCAAAGCCTTGATTATCAAGAGGCTGAAGACCAGATCCACTGCAGAGGTGGCTGGCACCTTTAATGTGTCTCAGCGTCAAGTACAAAGAATTAAAAAAAGATTTGAAGAGACTGGAAATGTGTTTGACCCCACAAGACAACTACTCAGGAGGAACGTTTGTTGGTTAGAAAATCCAAAGCAAGCCCCTCTTCATCTGCAGCAGAGCTCCAACAGGCTTGGTCACCTCAAGTCCCTGTGGTAACTAGAACAGTTTGTAGGATTCTGTCTCGAAATGGCCTCCACGGTCGAATCAGTGCCCAGAAGTCATCACTAAACAAAAGGCAAATAAAAAAGTGTGTGGCATTTGCAAACTCCCACAGGCTGCTAAACAGATGGACGCTGGAAAAGTGGCAGAAGGTGGATTTCTCTGACGAATCTTCAGTAGAATTACACCACAGTCACCGCAAATACTGCAGGAGACCTACTGGAGCCTGTATGTATCCAAAATACACCCTGAAAACAGTTACATTTGGTGGTGGAAAGATCATGGTCTAGGGTTACATTCAGTATGGGGGTGTGCAAAACATTTGCAAGTTGGAAGCCAATATCAATAGCCTAAAATATCAAGAAGTATTAGCTACCTCTTATATTTCAAATCATAAAAGGGGTCAAATTCTGCATCAGGATGGTGCTCCATCTCATACATCCATCTCTATAACAAAGTTCCTGCAGGCAAAAAAAGATCAAGGTGCTCAAGGACTGGCCAGCCCAGTCACCAGACATGAACATCATTGAGCATGTTTGGGGTAGGATGAAAGAGGAAGCTTGGAAGACAAAACCAAAGAATCTAGATGAACTCTGGGAGGCATGTAAGACTGCATTCTTTGCTATTCCTGATGACTTCATTAATAAATTGTATGAATCATTGTCGAATCGCATGGATGCAGTCCTTCAAGCTCATGGACGTCACACAAAATATTAAATATGACTAATAGCACCACAACTTCATTCACCAATGTTATGCAACATATATTTGTATTTTAAATTAATTATTTGTTTGAATATCACATTACTTTCTGTGGGCGACAAAACTTTTGTCTTGCCCAAATCTGACCATTCTGTGTTCATTAAATGATCAATATTTCAGCATTGATGCCGATTTATTTTCTTAACCTAAAACACATTTGGGAGGGTTTCAGCTTTCAAAAGAGTAATTTATACAACCAATGGATGAATTTAACGTCAGGTTGTAAGCTTTTATGTACATAACATGGATAAGCGACATAACTTATGTCAGGGACTGTAGATTATGCCGCATTATATTACAAAAATATCCCTTTAATTGAAAAAATATAACAGAATTGACTAAAAACTAATGAAAAATAGCCAGTCACTAAGGGGTTAATCCATTAGATTTATGAAATTCGTGACTTTTTTTGCACTCAGCCTCATTAAAGCGTCCCCGCCGTCTACACACAGGCGCTTGAAGAGCTGAGAAATTGCTAAATGACATGTCTAAATGGCAAAGCTACGCTGGCACTGGTATATACTATTTTTCACACAAAACTCTTTAATTGACTTAAAAAAAGTTTTCCCTTCATTTCCACACTTTATAGTTGGCAGCGCAGACATGTAATTACTGCAATTATCTCACATCCCTCACTCCAGGACAGACCAGCTCCTTTATGTCTTTCTTCTCATTTTTTTTTTTCCAGGTTCGATGCCAAGAAGGGATTTTGGTGCCAACTTCTAGATGGCGGCAAAACCAAATGTTTGGGAAAGAGCAAGGGGAGAAAATACCCAGATATGGACTCGGATGTGAGTTATGAGACGTTCAGTGTTACCAATGTATAGGCTTAGACCCAATTAACTGGACAAACAGAAGACATCTTGGGTCATACAAGCAAAGTATAAAAAGGGGAAGTCCAGTGAGCAAAAACGAATTCAATAAAATCATACCTGCTCCTCTACTTCGGCCCCCTCCTCAAGGAACCCAGAATCTTTAGCCTGGCAGCTTCATGTAGGAGCAGAGAACAGGAGGTGTGTCAGGGGCGTGGACCCTGGAAACAGCAGGATCAGCCTACATTTTAGTAAGGGTGCATCCTCACGATCAGGATCCGCAGCGTTTTGGACGCAGCGTCTTTGTGCTGCGTCCAAAACGCTGCGTCTTACAGTACTAGCATAGTGGATGGGATTTCAAGAAATCCCATCCTCACTATGCGTAGCCCGTTCGCAGCGTCTTTGGAGCTGCTGTGCGGGTTGCCGGGAGTCCGCTCCTCCGCAGCATGTTTATTTCATGCTGTGGAGTCGGAAGCGGCTCCCATCGGGTGACTGCAAGGAGAAGCCGCCCCGCACCTGCCGCAACAAGGTGAGTACAGGGCGGCTGCGGTCTCCCTGCGGCCACCCGCAGCTTCCCTCAGGTCCGGAGGAGATGCGTCCAACACGCAGCTCCTCCGGACCATGTGCACGCACCCTAAGGAGTGATGATGATGATACATTGAAAGTTGGAGGGATAGGAAGATACCATGTTCCTATGGGGAAGGGGAGACCATGCAGAGCTGAATCGATCAATGTAATGATTTGCCTCTGCTTGCATCCTCGCAATAACAGTACACATTATGCATCATCATACAGCAGAGGATCACTGCATGTGTTTGTATCTGCTTGGTTGACATGATTGCCATATCAAGCCTGGACCCTCCTGTCACATAGGACGGTATATCAGGGACAGGATTGTACGTGTGAGCATGGGGCAGGTGGCCACGCCCCCTCCCTATGCAGAAGTGTGAGGGGCCATGAATGTAGGATGATCCTGCAGCTCCCAGCATCCACACCCCTGACATACCTCCTCTTCTCACCAGCAGTATGAGACTGTCAGGCTGAAGATTCTGGCTTCCCTGAGGTGTGGGCCAGAGCAGAGGAGCAGGTATGATTTTATTGATTTATAAGCAATCTAAAGATGCTAGAACTGCAATGTACGGCTCTGCTTCATCATGTAGGAGGACAGAAACTGTGCTACAAAGTTTTATCTCACTGGAGTTCCCCTTTAATAACAATAACAAAAAAAGCAATCAATTTGGGTCCAATTATCAAGGATATCAAGGCAATTTTTCGTTTTCTGTTTTCGTTTTTTGCTCCCCTGCCTCCAAGATCCATAAATTTTTTATTTTTTTTCCATCAGTATAGACATATAAGGGCTTGTTTTTTGCGGGACGAGTTGTACTTTCAGATTAAATAATTTCTTTTGCCATATAGTGTACAGCAAAATGGGAAAAAATTCCAAGTACAGTGAAATCGAAAAAAAAAAAGTGCAATTACATGTTTGTCGTTTGTTTTTTTATTCACCATAGTTACTATATGGTAACACTGACGTGTCAGTATGATGCCTCAGGTCGGTACGACTTCATAGATACCAAATATGTATACTATTACTGTTATCTAAGTGGTGAAAAAAAATTCAGAAGTTCAAAATAAAAAGAATCACACTTTTTGCGCCATGTTCCGCGCCCCGCAGCGTTCTCATTTTTCGGGGTCTGGGGCTGTGTGATGGCTTATTTATTGCGTCTTGACGTTTCTAATGATATAATTTTTGGGTGGATGCGATGTTTTGATCATTAAGGCATTTTATAGTAATGTTGCGGTGACTAAAAAAACGTCAATTTTGCGTTTGGACCTTTTTTCCCGTTACGCAGTTTACGGCTCTCATTAATTGATTTTATATGTTGATAGATCGGGCGATTCTGAACGCAGCAATACCAACATGTGTATTTTTGCGCCACAGAGCTGCAGAGTCCGATCGCTTGCGACAGGTCCCGATGAGCTGCAGCATATCGGGACATGTCACAAATGTGTACTGTGAGTGGTTGGCAACGCTTGCCAACCACTCACAGGAAATGATCAGTGATAGCATGGGGTACTGCCGAGACCCCGGATGCTATCACATAATGGCCGGAGATCTCGTGATGCTATCACGGGATCTCCGATCACAGCAGGGAACGGAGCATTCCCCGCCGCGGTTGGCTTAGATCGAATGGGTTAGCAGCACTGACCAGATCCCGGATCTGATGGGTGCTGTAAGCTCGACATCTCAGTTGATGAGATCAGCTGAGATGTCAAGGAAATGATGTGAGCTCCGTGCCGCAGCTCACATCAAAGAGTGGGACACGATCCATGACGTAAATGTACGTCATGGGTCATGAAGGGGATAAAGGGGTTATCCTAATTCTGTAAAATTTTTTGCTGGGGAATGCGGGCAGAGGTATCACGTTTATTTCATTTTTTTACTATGGACCTAAGAACTGTTTATTTATCGGCCTTAAGCTTGATCATTAGCCATGGTGACTTGATGGATGAATGATCTGTAGGAAGATTGGTCTTGTAAAGCCTAGATAGAGCCCTCAGAATCTCCTCCAAGCCTAGATAGGTCCACCAGGGTTTCCTCTGCCGTTATCTTAATAGTGTACAGGACTAGGTACATCTCCTGAGTTCATTTACAGTATATTTCTGATTGCCGACAATTGCAATAATCTATTAACCCCTGCAGACCCAGTGTGTGATGTCAGCATGTGTCCAGGGAGTGTGGACACTCCCTGGACACAAGCTGGCACCACACAAACATCGGGTTAACCCTTCAGAAACCGGCTTATTAGCCGCATCTGCAGCCTCTGTGCTGACATGCCGCACAGAGGCTGCAGATGGGGTTAATATGCAGCTAAACCGCTGGAATTACAAAATCAGCACAGCAGCTGGGTTTTTACTAAGCATCTTTCACCGCTGCTGTCACAGCGGTGAAAGATGATTGCTTACTGTACAGGAAAAACCGGCAAATTCAAACTCCGCGGCTGTCAAAGTTTGAAGCCATTTTTACAGCACACCAGGTGCGAATTTAAGTGCTTTTAATGGCCACTCGCACGAGGAAATCGCGTTCAATCACAGCATGCTGCGATTAAATTCACATTTCCCTCGCAATGTGAGTGTAATGCGAGGAACTTGCTGTAATGGGACCAGTATCATTTAATGATACTGGTCCGAGTGCAATGTGAGTCTCCCTCGCATTGCACTCCCACGAGGCACACGGACAGTGCGTCTTCAGCCTAACAAGGACCCATGAATCTGCTTAAAGTAGGAGCACACAACGTCTTTAAGGCCTCATTCATACGTTAGTATCGTTGATCAGTATTTCATCAGTATTTTTATGCCAAAACCAGAAATGTCTCTTAACGGGTCAATCTTTTAATTATAGTTCTTCTCTGTAAGTTCCACTCCTGGCTTTGGCACAAAAACACTGATGGCAAAATACTGATGTGTGAATGAGGTCTTAAACCAAGACCAAAACAAACCTGCAAAGAGAAGATGCCTCAAGAAACACCAAAGTTTTTTCTGCCAGCATTTTGTGGAAGAGTTTTCCCAACAATGGCAGAACGCTATGAAAGATACACCGGGATTTTCCAAGTTTTTCTATTCATTTGTATTGTAAAGTACAGAGTGTCTTCACCAGAAAGAATGGACAGGTGACTTCTTTTAATTGCTTGGCATTTCAGAAACTTAAAGAGGTTAAAACATGTTCAAAAGCCTGAGCGTAGGCACAGCAAGGGTTTTTTACATAGAAATGCTTATGCTCATTCTTTTGAGCATTACATAAATGCATTCACATGCCAACTAGACGTGCACAGCTGGCCAGACATGTCTAGTTGGAATGTGGCCGGAAGTATGCAAATCGTATACTTGTGGTCATACAAGAGCCCTGAACTCCCAGCCTTGGCTACCCCTTTACTAAGGTGTTAAATGCTTATGCCATTAGATGGCACTTTAATGTCTATAGTCCATTGTGAAATACATTACACACCAGGTGTTTTGGAGTATTTTTTTTATCATTTATGGCGTTTTTCGTAGTGTTGTTGACATATTTATACAACCAGATGTTACATTAACCTATTCATGAGCTTGAACATATGGGTACATCTAAAGCCGCCCTCCTCACTTTGATTGGAGCTCACACGCTGAGCTCGCATCATTCACATGTCAGCTGATCTGATCAGCCTACATGTGCAGCTAATAGGACTGAGCGGATCAGCGATCCAATCGGCATTGTTAACCCTTTAGATTGCACTGTCACTCACTGACAACACGTTCTAAAGACCCGTGGCGGACATTGCGCTGTTCCCTATCGGCAGCCTTGTGACTCGATCACGGGGCCTCGATATGTTGCCGTGACATACCAGGGTCCTGCGAGGACCCCAGATGCTGTCATGGCTCGCTTTCTGTAAGTGATTCCTGAGCGGCAGTGCTTGTGGTAAGTGATAATTTCTCCTGTTTAGAGCCAGTTGATGCTCCTATAGAAGCTCCTTTCAGCTGCTAATCGGCAACTATATTACCGTCTGTGTATGGTACCGATGCATAGGACTTTGTGCGTGTGTGGTCCTGATTGAATTATAGATATCACATATGTATGTATCAGGAGCAGCTCTCTTTGTCTCCAAAAAGAAAAAGGTGTTTATTACATCATAACTCAAACGTCTATAGGCATTTCTTGGGCATACATTGTAACATCATAAATGGCTCAGCTTATCTCTTGGCATTAACATATGTATGTCCTCTTGGCTGAACATCAGCACCTTTTGCACACAGTCTCAAAATCTGAGTATAATGTGTACTTCTTAGGTTTCACATTCTTATGTTATCTTAGGTTTCGTTTCAAACAAAGACTATGATGGTGTCTCCTATCCTAAAATACACACCGGCCCTCCATTTGAGAAACATAGGAGATACAAGTCCACACATAGTCAAAATGGAGTTGCGTTTAACAAATGGATCCTTCTTTCACAGTGGTCCTTTAGAAGCTCCTTTCAATTGCTGTCCAGCAATATCTCTGCTTTATACCACAACAGACATTGTATGGTTTTTCCCTGTTGCCTTTCTCCGCTTCTCTGCTCCCAACCCTGTACAGAGTTGGGGGGAATTCCTGTGCACATATTGAATATCATGTATGCATCTTCATGTATATCATATATGCATCCTTAATGAGCAGCAATTGGAAGTAGCTTCTAAAGGAGCAGGAACTGGTTAATGAATTAACTCTGCAGCATGGTATTTGGGAAAGAAGAAAGCAAAATAAAATTATTAAGTATACTACAAAAATTATTAACTTTGCAATACCTGGACATAACTAAATAAAAGTATGTGCAGAGGATGTGGCGGACCTTGTGCCATGAGGGCCTTGGTGCAGCAGCTGATGGAGTGCTACCGGTTGTCGGCGGGGAAGGGGTGCTAACAGATGACAGCGAGAAGCGGGGGTGGGGTGGGGGGGCTATGGGTGCTGCGGCTCCTACCTGCACCGGGCCACGCAATCCTGGAAGCTGGAGCGCCAGAGGAGAGGAGGGGCGGGATCAGCCAAGGTAAGCAGGAAGCTTCCCTCAGTTAACCCCCTCTCCTCTGACACAGGGTCATGAGGGTCGGCTGGGGGTCCCCCTGCAGGCTTGAGGGGGCCCCCTAGCCGGTCGGGGCCCTGGTGCAGCTGAACCAGCTGCACCACGGTAGGTCCGCCCCTGTGCAAAGGCCTTTGTAGACAACACACTCCTGTCATCATGATGCCCTTGTGTTAATCCATCTTGAGTAATCTTGATTTCCTTTTCCTTTTGCAGTCCCGGTCCTTCCTGGCGGATTATTATAGGGACCATAACATCGAGCTCTCCAAGCTGCTGTACAAGATGGGCCAGACGCTGCCCACCTGGCTGAGAGAGGAGCTGCAGAACACGAGGTAGCTGTTGGCTGCTGCTTTTAGGAAGAGGATAAAGTCTCAAGAATTTGTCCAAGGAGCTATACAGGCATCAAAGAACTCAAGGCCTGTCCACTTGGCCAAGTGACTTCAATGAAAGGACACCGACATTGACATCCTTCCCTCCTAAAGGCATCACACGCAGCAACTGATATGCATCCTGAAGGGCCTGTTTTAGAGGCCTGGTTTATATTGTGTAGGATCCTCTGCTTTCTAGGGTCTTACAAGATTGTGTGACTGTTGTAAACTTGGACTCAACCACTTCTAAAAGTATTAAAAAAAAGAGCCCCGATGACATGGGCAACATGGACTGGAACTGTCCAACAACGTGGGCTTGTGTCCGAAATCCCTCTGTACTGGAAGTGCCACTAAGCTATGAGATACCATGTATTTCAGGAATATTTCCCGGTCTTCCCACAAAGAGACTTCTTTCCAAGCTGCTTCTTGGAATCACGTAGATAACTGAATGTGATATTTGGTTGAGTGAAATCCTTATTATCCATGTAATTAGTGTACAGTTTGGTGCAAGCAGTGTATTGAGTTATTTACCGATTAACACGCCTCCTATGGCAGCACTAGCAACAGGTACGAAAGCTTTTAAAGGGGTTCTAAACACCGAAATAGTCCTCACATCTTAAATTCACCTCCTAAAAAAGAGAATATAAGTAATGTCACAAAATGAGACTGCACTCTTTTCCCCTCTCACAGTAGGAAGTTCCAGCACTTTAGTAACCGAGTAAAACCCAGGGATTGGGCAACCCCTAACCAAATCCTTGTTTCTCCATTTTTAATGGCATTGTCAGGTGTTGGTGCATGGAGTAGTTTTAGAAGATGACATACATAGTTGCCAGCTGTGTTGTACAGCCAGCACCTGTCGACATCTGCAGAAACTAGAGCTAGCTCTGATAGCTGCTGATCAACTCATTAAGTGCCGCTGTCAATGACTGACAGCAGCATTTAAAGGTGTTATGTGTTGAAAACAAGTGATAGGTGGTAACGTGTTGGTTGTGGGGAGTCTGATGATCGGCAGAACATAGCACTACCCTGTCTCCCTTAAATAAGACGGGGGTGGGGGGATATTGAGGGATAATGGGGATATTGAGGGCGGCATGGGAATATTGGGGCTTGCAAGGGGACGATGGAAAAATAAAACATCCCATGAAAATAAGAAATTAGTGCATTTTTTGGAGCAAGAAGCAATATAAGAGAGTGTCTTAATTTTGGGGAAACAGGGTATTATCCTAGTATAATGGAGCACATGCTCCATCACTGCTCCATTCATTCCTTATAGGGCTGATAAGTAGAGATAAGCGAACCCGAACTGTAAAGAGAAAGAGAGAATTTTCACCAATAAATTTTGGGTCACAATGCATTTCAATGGGGATCCGGGTCCGGGGTCAAGATCAGTCTAATCCGGGTCCTGAACTGGACTGTTTGTAAAAAGAACCGTCAGCCCCGGCAAGCCCTAACTTCCGCTGGTCAGCTCTTTTTCTACTGATGAGCATTATGTTCAGCTTTTTTTGGCAGCCAGAAACCAAATAAATTGCAAGGGCATCTAATCTGCCACTCCATTTTGTAACACAAATGAAAGTGCCCCCCCCCCTACCCCGTTGCAAATAAAAATTCCCCTTTCGGCCAGTTGGTGGAGTTACCAGCCGTCAGACCTCATAGTAATAAGAATGTTAATGTCAGGCTTGGGAGGTGAGGGAGTCAGGTAACTTGATGGTGTGATGGGCAAAGGGGGTCAGGAGAGCCTAATCTGACCCTGATACTGAGGTCCCTGGTTCGCCCTGCTCTCGGAGGTACCTCTGATGATGAGGAGTTCCAAGCCACCACCCTGTACCCTAAGCTCCTGATTAGCCCTAGGCTGGGGACCCCTACCTCCACCCACGGGTCGGGGATCACAGCTTCTCCCACCGCAATAGAACTCAAGGAGAGGCTTTAGCACAGCAGCAAAAGTCTTCTCAGCTCATTGACCAAGAGCCAACTAACTGGATAAACAGCATCTGACAGAGGAGCGGGAAGGCTATATAATGCCAGGGGGAGGGGAATTCCAGGTGAGTCACACTTCAACCACTCAACCAGCAGCTGAACATAATAGTGAATGCAGCTCTGGAGCACAACACAGGAGGCAAAGACCTTCACACCAATACCTCATGCAGCCCTTAAAGGAAAACAACACATACAGCAGCATCCAGCGATGTCAGTGTAAACTAAGCGCATGACAGTTATGTCCTATCTTGTGTACAATCCCTTTAAGTGGTGCTATCAGAAAGGTGTGTCGATTTGAGCACCCGTCGACTACCTGCAACGTGATTGCAGGGAGCCACGTAGAGCCGGGCATCAATGACAGGGCTTCCTAACTTATAACTATGTACTGAAGTGTTGCAGTATACAGAATAAGCAATTTCATATTCAAGGAGGACTTGAAAAAAGTTTTTAAATATTTCAAGAAATTATTAAAAAAAAGTAGTAAAAATAAACAAAAAAATATTTGGTATCACCATGTACCGGAAATACTGTAAAGCTAAAATAAAAACAACACACCAGAGTTGCCATTTTCAGTCCCTGCACCCCCACGAAAAAATTAACGAAAAAGTGATCAAAGTATCCTATAATGGTATCAATTATAAATCCAGATCTCCATGCAAAAAAATAAGACTTATGGATCTCAGAAAATGGTGGCACAACAATTGCACAAAGTTCAGAATTTTTTTAACCACTAAAATCCAAAACGAAAGGGGCGGATTCATTAACACTGAAGGAGGTGCAGAATCTATGTGATTGTGAATTCGGCACATCCTCCAAGTGTCATGGGCATGTGGGCGTGGCCGTGCACTTGATTCAAACTGATGTGAGAACACCAAAAGTCACAAACTTTACTGGCCTAAAAGCCTTTGATCAATCGACCCCCAAAGACTACACGTTTGGTATCGCCGCGATTGTACTGATCTAGAGAATAATGTTCCTGGGTAATTTTAACCTCACAATGAATGCTGTAAACACAAAACGTAAAAAAAAAAAAAAAAACATTTCATCACACTTTGAATTTTCCCCCTCTTTTCAGCACATGATATAGTACAATGCTCAAAAAATAAAGGGAACACTTAACCAACACAATGTAACTCCAAGTCAATCACACTTATGTGATATCGCCTGTCCAGTTATGAAGCAGCAGTGATGGTGAATCAATGTCTCCGCTGTTGTGCAAATGGAACAGACAACAGGTAGAAATAATCAGCAATTAGCAAGACACCACTGCAGGTAGTGACCACAGACCATTTCTGTGTTCTCATCCTTTTTGGCTATTGTTTTGGCCACTTTTGCATTTTGTTATTGCTCTCACCTCTAGAGGGTAGCATTAGGTAGTGTCTACAACCACAGAAGGTGCTCAAGATAGCGCAGCTCATCCAAGATGCGATCTGTGGCAAGAAGGTTATAGGTGTCTGTCAGCACAGTGTCCAGAGCGTGGAGCAGATACCAGGAGACATAGAGGAGGGCAACAACCCAGCAGCAGGACCGCTGTTGAGGAGAGCCATAGGATCAAATACTTAATTAACCTTAAGACATAAGGGCATGGGAGAAACGATCCATAGAGTGTAATGCTTTACATTGCATAATCTTAACTGTGACTTACATCACACCATGTCATGGTGTGTAAGATGAAGCCTGGACCTATGACTACATCCTGTTTCTGGAAGAAGCTGGAGTGTAGAGGAAGACTGACCCATCACAGAAATCACAGAATGCCACATCACCTGGAGACCCTCGATCAAGACCCACACCCTGATGACCTCATGGATCCGCCCATGGACTAACCCACTGACCAATGAATACATCTGAGTAGAGCTGGCCGAGCCCCTTACTGAGAAGAAACCTCATGCCTCTTAAAATAAACCACACTTGGAGCCACTCTGGGGGCCGACCAAGGAAGAGTATACATCTGACTCTGCGTCTGGTGGCTTACTCTTCACACCGGTACTTGGTCTATATTGTTTTGGTCAGGAGCAGGTAACTTGTTAATATTATTAAAATATTAACCATAACACCGCTACCTCCTCCTTTGTGCATGAAGAAACAGGAGGAGCAATGCCAGAGCCCTGCAAAATGATCTCCAGCAGCCACTAATAACCATGTGCCTGCTCAAACTATCAGAAACAAACTCCATGAGGACGGTATGAAGGTCCGACATCCACAAGTGGGGCTTACAGCCCAACACCATGCAGGGTGATTAGCATTTGCCAGAGAACACCAAGATTACCAGATTTTACATTGACTTGGAGTTGATTGTGTTCCCTTTATTTTTTGAGGAGTGTAAAATAAATGGTGTCATTGAGAACTACAGCCAGCTCTCGTACGGCTACATCAATAGAAAACTAAATGTTATGGCTCTAAAGAGGGGAGAAAAAAAAGCAAAAATGGTTGCAACGGGAAGGGATTAAAGCTGCGGAGTTTCTCACGATTCCATAATTATACTACATGTACCAAGCATCTCCTATGCAGTCTGCATCATTTAGATTGATTATGTCAAATGGTCCACTACATTTTTATACGTTTAAAACCCCTTTAAAAAAGAAAAGGGTAAGGCCTGTCCAGCAATGGCCGACAGCATCCAGAAACATTTCCCCAATTATAGAGTATCTGGACTTTGCCAACGTGGGAATATAACTAGAATACACTGTAGCAATAATAATCAGGGATTCTGTGATGTGAAGTCATGAATGATTGCAAGCTTTCAGGGCAAAATGGCAACTGGGGACTCTAGATGGGCCACGTCCCAGCATGCAATGCTCTTTGTAGTAAAGCTTAGAGTTCACATTTTTGTCAATTTCTGCTCTTTTACTCCCTGGGTACATTGTTATTGGATTTTCTTTTTACATTTGCTGGTCCTTTAACCAACACGATGATGAGGATTACTAATGTTTATTTTGTTAAAAGGTGCAGTCCCACTTTTCTGTGTGTGCTATGGTTATAACTGAGATGCTCAGTACGATCTCCCATCTTAATATTTTCATCAGATTTTGGATTAGGGCTGGTGCTAAACAACGATTTTTGGACAAAATTAAAAAACACTACATCGCAACGTAATGCAGGTGAATGGCGTCGGGGTGCACTGCACCCGTAGGGTGCCCGCAACCGTGTCAAGCAAGTTGTTCAAAATCTGACTTTTTAGTTTTGCTTGTTGGGACTCTAGGAGTTGCCCATTCACCCGCATTATACTTTTGTGTACGGAGCGATCTGATCTGGCTAAGGTCACAATGTAGCCCCAAACTTATGAATGTCACTGAATGTGGTCGATAAAGCTCTTACCGTGTAAATGATATTACTATTAACTTTTTTTTCCCCCTTTTATAGCATTGTTTTAAATCTTGCCCCGTTCTCTTATTAACCATGTGGTAATGTCATTAAATGGAATGAAATGAAGGTTAATCTGGTGCCAATAATTTCGGGTGAGTTGGAGCGCCAGCTATACAACCCTCAGCAATGCTTGTAAAGTAGTCACAATAAAGTGTCTTATCTATGGTAACAATTATTGGTGGTACCAACTTGGCCCCTTTCCCCCCAAGTAACCTCTTGTCCTACTTTGTCACCATTAGAAGTAATGGCATACTGTTAGCATCACTTCTTCTGACCACCTGGACCCCCTGGTCTGTTAAAATAATAAGGTCCTTGAAGGGTTATTCACTCTTTGTAAGTATTGTATAATACTACGTTCCTGATAATAATGTCGCCACATCATTGATTTTGTGAGGCTGCCCCTTCATGTCTTTTTATAGCCATTGTGCAGGGGCGCTGTAAGTGAATAGAGCTGGCTGCAATTCTTGCACATCTAGGGGGCCAGAAGCGGAACCATGTATGAGTAAATGGTCAGCAAGGCTGAATTATCACTTCATTTTTAAGAATGAGGTGTTGGGTGGGTATACAGGGCCTTGTTAGTCACGGTCAAGGCCTGGTCTCTGCTGCGGAGCAGCCTTGGTCATGCATCGCACACCCCAGATAGCTTCCCAGTGCAAAAGTCAAGTTCAGAGTCGCCGTCAGTGAGTGGGAAAGCAGACACAGAGTCAATCAAAGTTCTGCTTAAAAAATCTCGTTAAACATGGGCACTCAACTTAAACGTTACTCCTTTTGGGGTATTCAGATAGTTACAATTTACCGTAGACTGCTCCCCTCGTCCCGACACTTCCAGACTCTCGTCCTTGAACATCACTGTCACCCGCTGTAAACTCATACGGTCTGTCTTGCTCCAACCCTCTCCAACCTACGAGGATCCATCCAAAGAAACAATCAGGGCCACTGTTATGTGGCACCCCAGAGACACAGTGCCACAATGTAACCATTGTTAGGTGTCACCAGAGAGCAGTAATGGTACCTTTACACGCCGCCACTGCAGGATGGATACCAACCGCTACTTCACGTGCACGAGCACGCCCAAACGGTTACAAACGGGAAACGCACCCTCTTTACACGCCGCCACAAGGTGCGCTACGCTACGCTACATCCACAGCTAGATACATCGCCGGGTGTCTCAAGTAGCCATCTGTGGCTCATTTACACACCGCTACAACCAGCTACTATGGGCGTACCTGGTGCAGCAGGGCAAGCACATAGGCGTGCTCCAATTGTGGATTACGAGACGTCCGTACGCTGATAGGAGAAATTAAAAATACCATGATTGGACAGGCATCGCAGGAGGCCGATTAATACTTTACGCTCGAGCAATTGTGTAGTGTGACTCGTCAGCTCCTTAAATATGCCGCCCTGTGCGGCGACAACCAATCGCAACGCAGGAGCTTCCTCCAATGATCGCTGAAGGGGGCGCGGAAACCCGGACCCTGTGTCACGCCCCAGCTACATAGCATGGTGTAGAAACAACCCTTCTGTTCCTTCTTTACACGCCGATACAGCTCGCTACAATCGGCTTTGTTGCCATCTGTTTATGGGCAGTGCACGGAAACAGATGTATCTGTAGCCGGCTGTGTCGTCCCGTCTTCAGACGCCGCTACTACGGGCGATATTGGTGCGACAAGCTACATTTGTAGCCTGTAGCGGGTTGTATCCATCCTGCAGTGGCGGTGTGTAAAGGTACCATAAGGGTACTCCATTCAGGCAACACGCAAACAACACCTCCCGGACAGAAGGGGGAGACCAAGACCGGCTTCAGGGTGAGCTCCCCTATATATTCTTGTTGAGGAGCAACAAGAGCAGTGCAGTTCCTAGGACAACTGCAAAGAGCACAGTTCAGTGCAGTTCTCAGGAGGAATGTGAAGAGGACAGGTTCTGTGCAAACTGAGAACCAGACCTGGGTGTAAGCGAGCTGTGGCAGGCTCATTCCAAGGTCCGCCGCTGAACACCAGGCCTAAGGCTAGGGTCTGAGGAACTAGGAGAGAAAAAAACCTACCGGGAGGTTGCACCACCCTGTGCTTCCCCTCCGCAAGAGGAACAACGCAAAAACCAACACCGGAGTCCGAGACTGTGCAGGTTCACACACACCGACAGTCAACACCGGAGAGTGGGGGACTCCAGATTCTCATGGTACAAGGGACACAACAAAGTATAGAATCCAGTAACACTGACTTCTCAGGGTGGGGTAGAAAAGTGAAGGACCCGAGTTGCCTGTTATACTGGTAGACGCAGACAGAGACAGGGTCGGCAGCCTAGCTTAAGCAACTGCAGAGGCTGCAACACAGCGAAGTGAGAAAGCCAATACGACCCGGCCAGATGCAAATAACCTCAAACTGCTCTCTAGACTCTGTGGACAGTTTATAACATCTGACTTAACTCCAGTAAAGAGACTGAGAAAACGCATATCTGTGATTCTGCCTATTGAGGCGCCTGTTGCCCTGTGCTCTATAGCGGAACCTTATACCTGCAGAGCTGCTGACTACCAGCACCGTGGAGAGCTGCAGCAAAGTAAGTGACTGCGTGAATCACAATCCCTCACAAAGCCCCATCCAATCCCACCACTCCTGACCTGGGAACCCTCAGCCCTAACCGAGGAGGGCTTACCATTCACGCTGCCATAAGTCACCGTCCCCAGCAGGAATACGGCAGCGGTGGTTCTACTAACTACATATCCCAGGTGGCGTCACGACAAATCCCTTGTAAATAACCCCTTTTTGGACTGATCATGGGACACGACTACAGTGATACCCCAGAGAGACAGCTCCGGCCTGGCCCCCGAGTACCCCATAGCCTGGGGGTGCATCAGTTAGACAAACGTTTCTTAACAGCTTGCACTATTGGGACCCGTTCGCCCAGGTCTATGCTGACGTCCACCAAACCGGCACCAGAGGAAACAGCTGCTGTCGGGGGATCTGCTTAAGGCAGAAAGCAAGCACCGGGCGGAGTACACATACAGCATGCTCAGCTCCCATGTCGCAGATCCAGGGCTCAAATCCTGGGTTGACTCAGATGGCTCTGTCGAACTGAAATTGTGTTGAGGTTCCTTTTCTCCCTTATTGACTCTTCTTTGCTTAGGGGCTCTCCTCCTGAAACTACACCACAGGCCATTTTAGTTAAAAAGGTCTCTAAGGGTGCCGTCACACGGTGCGACGGCCCCGGAGATGTCGACGGCGACGAGCGGGAGAGCGCACGTTTTTGGCGCCCCGCCAGCGTCGCTGTCCATTTACATGGGGTGACACCTCCAGCGACGTGCCGGAGATCTGACAGGCAGCATCGCCGCAGGGGTGTCTCAAAACCCCAGCAGCGATGCAGGACAATGGGAGCCTATGGCTCCCATCACCTGTCAGGTCGCCGGCGGCCGTTTACATGGGGCGATATGGACACATCGCTCCAGATCGGCCGCCTGGTTTCACTTCACTGATGTGAAACCAGGCGAGAACTCAGAGGCGCTGACATCGCCTGTTTACATTAGGCGACGCAGGGGCAATATCGGCTACGTCCCTATGTCGCCTAATACATCGGCGGTGCCGTTGCCAGGTGTGACGGCACCCTAAGGGTCAAGCAGTCTTTACCTTGGCTGCTAGATGGCCATACACATACAATTAGACCTACCAATTCTAGACATAAATGCATAATACACATACACTATATTCTCCCAAGGGAGGATTACTGAGGGAGGTTCA
The DNA here is from genome assembly GCA_033576535.1 of Allobates femoralis. NCBI lineage: Eukaryota > Metazoa > Chordata > Amphibia > Anura > Aromobatidae > Allobates > Allobates femoralis. The sequence goes on from JARQOC010000004.1 coordinate 599,692,970, forward strand.
AGAGGTCAAAAACTGATGGCATAGTAAGGAAATATTACCCATCACCAATCTGGGGCTATCCTTTTTATTTAATACTAGCTGTAGAGCGCGGCATTGCCCGGGCATAGTAACTGACTGTTCTTAGTTATAATAGAATACATTAATTATCTTGCACATATAGTAAATGTCTGCCTTTATCTCCTCACCCTCCATAGAATGTTGTCTGGCTCTGCCTCTAGCTCCTCCCCCTCCATAGTATGTTGTATGGTTCTGCCTTTATCTCCTCACCCTCCATAGAATGTTGTCTGGCTCTGCCTCTAGCTCCTCCCCCTCCATAGTATGTTGTATGGTTCTGCCTTTAGCTCCTCACCCTCCATAGAATGTTGTCTGGTTCTATCTCTAGCTCCTCACCAGTGGCGTAACGATTGCGGTCGCCGCAGTCGCGGCTGAGACCGGGCCCGGACCTGTAGGGGGGCCCGCGCCTCCAACTACCCCCCGCAACCGCGATCGCAGCTCGGCTCCGACCGACACTCCGGTCAGAGGAGAGGAGGTGAAGGGTGGGCCAGAGGCATTAAACCACAACCCCCCCCCCCCCCGCTTCTCACCCGTGGCCAGCAGAGCACCCTCGCGGCCAGCAGCACCCCCCTCCCCCCGCTTCTCGACCGCGGCCAGCAGCACCCTACCCTGACCCCCATCCTGCTCCTCACCCGTGGGGGCTCCGGTCTGAATATCGCATCGGGGTCCGACAGCCTCTGATTATGCCACTGCTCCTCACCCTCCATAGAATGTTGTCTGGTTCTGCATATAGCTCGATCCCCCTCCATAGAATGTTGTCTGGTTCTACTACCTATAGCTCCACCCCCTCCATAGAATGTTGTCTGGTTCTGTCTCTAGCTGCTCACCCTCCATAGAATGTTGTCTGGTTCTGTCTCTAGCTCCTCCCCCTCCAGAGAATGTTGTCTGGTTCTGCCTCAACATCCTCCTCCATAGAATGTTGTCTTGTTCTGTCTCTAGCTCCTCACCAGTGGCGTAACGATCGCGGTCGCAGCAGTCGCGGCTGAGACCGGGCCCGGACCTGTAGGGGGGCCCGCACCTCCAGCTGCTCCCCGCGATCGTAGCTCAGCTCCGACCGACACTCCGGTCAGAGGAGAGGAGGTGAAGGGAAGGGCCAGCGGCATTAAACCACAACCCCCCCCGCTTCTCACCCGCGGCCAGCAGAGCACCCCCCGCACCAGCAGCACCCCCACTCCCCCCGCTTCTCAACCGCGGCCAGCAGCACTCTACCCTGACCCACCCCCCCCTGCTCCTCACCCGTGGGGGCTCCGGGCTGAATATCGCATCGGGGTCCGACAGCCTCCGGTTATGCCACTGCTCCTCACCCTCCATAGCATGTTGTCTGGTTCTGCATATAGCTCGATCCCCCTCCATAGAATGTTGTCTGATTCAGTCTCTAGCTCCTCACCCTCCATAGAATGTTGTCTGGTTCTGTCTCTAGCTCCTCACCCTCCATAGAATGTTGTCTGGTTCTGCCTCTAGCTCCTCACCCTCCATAGAATGTTGTCTGTTCTGTCTCTAGCTCCTCACCCTCCATAGAATGTTGTCTGCTTCTGTCTCTACCTCCTCACCCTCCATAGACTGTTGTCTGGTTCTGCCTCTACATCCTCATCCATAGAGAATGTTGTCTGATTCTGCATATAGCTCGTCCCCCTCCATAGAATGTTGTCTGGTTCTGTGACGAGGTGGGCATGGCTAACTGGAGTGGGCAGGGCTATGTGGAGTGGACAGGCTTTGATACACACACACACACACACATATATACATACATATACCCAGCTTAATATATATAGAAGATTGGACATACTCTTAACTAGTAATTTTTCCAAATTTACAGTGCTCAAATTCAAAACATTTTAGGCAGGAGTGCAAAAAAAATTCTGCAAATTAAGATAATGCTTTAAAAAAAAATATGAGTGATGATAGTTTTATTTTTATCAAAGTGAAAGGAACAAAATCTAAATCAAATCGATATCTGGTGTGACCCCCTTTACCTTCAAAATAGCATCAATCCTTCTCGATACACTTAAGCACAGTTGTTGAAGGAACTCATCAGGGAGGTTGTTCTAAAACATCTTGGAGAACTAACCACAGATCTTATTAGTCTGAACCTCCACTATATTAATCCACCATTGCAAAGAGTGATTTCAGTCCGGGTTGAAGATGAACAATTCCATGTCTATGGGGGCAGTAAAAATCCTGATTATGACTGGTGCATTAGAGTAAAGCTGGTTGATGATAAGAATGTAGACTCTCATTTTGGTGTAATGGATAACTATAATGTGTAGATGGCCCAATGTTGTGGGGAAAGATTTGGCATTTTTAATTTTCAGGACTCAATTATTTTGTTCTCAGGAAAGATAACCCGGTGTCACACGTGTCAGTCCGCATCCAACTCCCTTTAGTCAATCCAGAGCATATGACGCACACCAGGGGCCAGGGTTACTCCCGGTTTAGACAGGCGATTCTTCTTCCTTCCTTGTCACGGGTGGACCGCGCCTGCCGGTAGTGGGGCCCGGTGTAGTGCAGATCAAAAGTGAGGACGTCTTACGGGAACAGATTAAAGGGGTTTTAATTTGTTTTCTTCGTGACGCCACCTATGAGTAGATTCGGTAAGGGCTACCGACGCTGCGGAACCTCCCGGGGTGATGGACAGCAGCAAGATGTTACGCTCCCCACAGGCTGAGCGGTGATCCCCGGGGGCTGGAGCTGCTCAAGATGTTGTGCGGCAGCTGCGGTTACCTTTAGTTAACGACGGACAGTTCATAAGGAGACACGGACACAGATAGTCTCTGCAACGGTTCTTTACTGTAACCAGCAGGCAGTACATGGCTTACAGTGGTTGAGTAGAAGACCGGGTGGACTCAGCAGTGATAGTGCTCCTCAGAGATCCGCAGTGTACCTCCTTTCTACCTCCTTAGCTTCTCTTGCCAGCGTCGCCCAGGAATACCAGGTCGGGTACGGGGAGGCTGCTTCAATGCCCTATCCATGATGTACGTTCTGGATTCTTTGGGGAGCCTTGGGTCCCTCAGTGGGTACACCGCTGGTTAGACGACTGGAAACTGGCTGGTGGTGGGGTGCTCCTATAAAGCTGCTCCTCCACGGGGCTGGTTCGCGTGGCAGAGGTGAACTGCTGCCAGCTTCGGTACCAGTGAACCGGCTGTGAGTTGTGGGCACGGGAGTCTTTTGGGAACCCGTGTAGATATGCCCATTCCCGGTGGTTAAGGCCTCAGGTGCTGACACCCGACCGGTGACGGCCCAGGGCCCGCACGAGGTGCGGAGCCCCCGCTCCTCTCCAAGTTCTAGTCTGCTCTCTTCAGGTTCTAGGTTAGACTAGACTACTCTAGACTACTGTGTGTTCTACTTCACTACCCTAACACTCCACCCACCAGGACCTATGATTGGTCCCCTGTTCTAGGTGTTGTATGTTGGGTTGGATCTCAGAGTTAACTATTGCACTGCTTTGTCAAGAGAATATTGCGGCTGCAATACTCCCTTGTGACGCACTCGTTGCGGGGCGCCACACTCCCCCTTGGTTAAATCAGCTTGTCCCCAAGCGTCAAACTACTCACGTTACAGAGGTTTTTACATTTTTATACATATATGACACACTTTTATTAAAATAGAAAAACAGGTAAAGATATGCTTTGGTGATATAAGCAAAGAAACAGGTAATCACTTTGTGCGGACCCGGCGGGCGGTCGGCTGTACTTTAACTAGAGTCCAGGCTGTAGCCGCGAGATCACACAGTCAATGATTAACGGGAACAGAGTCATTGATGAAGTTCAAGTTTTAAAGTCACTGGCTCTGAGGGTGATGGCGCACCCGGATAGCGAACCACCCATCTGCACAAGCATAGCGCTCGTAGGTGATTATATCGCCCCGGTATAGGTCGCGATCGGGATGTCCTCTTGGCAAGTTTGACTCAACGTCCCGGCGCCCCACAAACACCTCCTCATTCAAACCCACCTCCCAAGCGAACCCCCATCCGGTATGTAAATTAAAGGTGGAAATTCTACCTTCACGGCGGAGTTCATCAGGCAGCGGCGGCTGGCGGCGAGCCTCGGCACGGGCCTCCATGTTGGCGCGTTCTCGGGCTTGCCACTCCTCTCGTCGTCTCTGGCGTACATCTCCGTTGTTACGGCTCGGGGTGTAAAGATGAGTAACGGAGCTGGTGGTTTGGCGGGAAGCTTGAACTTGGCGGGCTGTCTGTATCGGAACCCGTGGAACGGCACAGGGGAAGGTGTCGGCAGTGCACCCGACCAGTGTACCCGAGCTGTATGCCCGGTAGGAAGTTCCTTGTTGTCTCCCCAAGCGAACCCGGTGTCGAAATCCTCAGCGGTGCTGTGGGTCTCGTCGTCATCCTCTCCGACCTCTTCCTCGATGACCACATCAGGCTGCTCGATGATGAGAGATATTAAAGCTTGTTCCGTTGTACAACAGGACGGTGGTGCTGCGGATCCTTCCGTAGGGACGTCCTGCAGGGCTTCCAGGCTGCCTGCCTCTTCATCTGTTTCCGCAGGTAAAGGTGTTTCAATCCCGGTTACCAGGTAGGCCTCGGCAATGGCAAGGGAAGCCTCCGGTACCGGGATAAAACAGGCGACTGTCTCTGTAGTGGTGAAACATGTCGCGGGTTCCTCAGTGGGAACCTGGTAGAGATCTAATTCTTCAATGGAGCGTGTTATGAGCTCCGGCTCAAGAACGGAATCGGTTGCGATGTTGGTCGCTGGAACGGGTCGAGTTGCGGCCTCCACCGGAATGACACAGTCTATTGGCTCAGGTGACGGAGCAGGACAGGTGGTAGGCGAGGGTGAGGCGGTCGAGAAGCTGGTGACGTCGTCGGGGCTTGGAGAAGCTGTACCCGGTCGGCTCTGCTGCATCGCATGGTGTAGTCGTCTGCCTAGGGTCGCGCTCCAGCTACGGATCGTCCATTCCACTGTCTCTAGTAACCGCACCCGGAGGTCTTGTAGAGCCTCTAGCCAGAAGTCGGGGCTGCCATCTATGGTAAGGGCAGGATCCGGACCCGGTTGGCTGATGGCTGCTCTGGCCTCCGCCTCGACCTCCCGCATCTGGTCTTGGAGTCTCATGCTGGCCATTCTTCTTTGGAGGGAAACCACACCCGTTCAACCGGTAAGACGTTCTGGTTGAGCTGGTCGAGAATTCCGTCTGTGTCTATGTATGACACTCCCATCTCCTCTGGGCTTTTGTAGTCCAATTGTGGGAAAAGTCTTTGGGGTCCGCCCCCATGGTTGATTCGAGCAATCAGGGCGGACAAAGAGTTTGGCGCCTTTTGTCTTTGGCCCTCCCACGGTGAGGGGGGGGGTTGACTCACTCCTGGGCTTCACGTGGCGGCTTCTTGTGGCGGGAACGCCATCTTGGGCGCCATCTTGACCCAATGGTGTAAAGGCGGGAAAGTTCTTTTAGGGACGAACAAAGTCCAATTGTAGACAATAAAGTCCAGTTTAAGCACAATATACCCGTTGGGTAACGGGCCTGCTCGTATCCTGTTCGTGACGCCATTTTCTGACGCACACCAGGGGCCAGGGTTACTCCCGGTTTAGACAGGCGATTCTTCTTCCTTCCTTGTCACGGGTGGACCGCGCCTGCCGGTAGTGGGGCCCGGTGTAGTGCAGATCAAAAGTGAGGACGTCTTACGGGAACAGATTAAAGGGGGTTTTAATTTGTTTTCTTCGTGACGCCACCTATGAGTAGATTCGGTAAGGGCTACCAACGCTGCGGAACCTCCCGGGGTGATGGACAGCAGCAAGATGTTACGCTCCCCACAGGCTGAGCGGTGATCCCCGGGGGCTGGAGCTGCTCAAGATGTTGTGCGGCAGCTGCGGTTACCTTTAGTTAACGACGGACAGTTCATAAGGAGACACGGACACAGATAGTCTCTGCAACGGTTCTTTACTGTAACCAGCAGGCAGTACATGGCTTACAGTGGTTGAGTAGAAGACCGGGTGGACTCAGCAGTGATAGTGCTCCTCAGAGATCCGCAGTGTACCTCCTTTCTACCTCCTTAGCTTCTCTTGCCAGGGTCGCCCAGGAATACCAGGTCGGGTACGGGGAGGCTGCTTCAATGCCCTATCCATGATGTACGTTCTGGATTCTTTGGGGAGCCTTGGGTCCCTCAGTGGGTACACCGCTGGTTAGACGACTGGAAACTGGCTGGTGGTGGGGTGCTCCTATAAAGCTGCTCCTCCACGGGGCTGGTTCGCGTGGCAGAGGTGAACTGCTGCCAGCTTCGGTACCAGTGAACCGGCTGTGAGTTGTGGGCACGGGAGTCTTTTGGGAACCCGTGTAGATATGCCCATTCCCGTGGTTAAGGCCTCAGGTGCTGACACCCGACCGGTGACGGCCCAGGGGCCCGCACGAGGTGCGGAGCCCCCGCTCCTCTCCAAGTTCTAGTCTGCTCTCTTCAGGTTCTAGGTTAGACTAGACTACTCTAGACTACTGTGTGTTCTACTTCACTACCCTAACACTCCACCCACCAGGACCTATGATTGGTCCCCTGTTCTAGGTGTTGTATGTTGGGTTGGATCTCAGAGTTAACTATTGCACTGCTTTGTCAAGAGAATATTGCGGCTGCAATACTCCCTTGTGACGCACTCGTTGCGGGGCGCCACACATATCTATACACTATATGGAGAAAAGTAATAGAACTCCTACACAAGCTTTTATGACCTCTTATTCTAAAATCGTAGATATTAGTAAGGCATCTGTCCCTTTTCATCTATACCAACACCCATTCTTCTGGGAAGAATTTCTACCACATTTTGGAGGTGTCTATGGGAATTTTAGCCCCTTCATCTAATCTAGTTCATCCCAAAGGTGTCGGATAGGATTGAGGTAAGGCTCAGCATGAGAAGTCAAGGTTCCCACACTCAAAACTAGGTCTTTATGGGCTTTATGCACTGGGCACAGTCATTGGAAACAGAAAAGTGTCGTACCCAAAGTGTTCCCACAATTTTGGAGGTACAATTGTCCAATATGTGTAGAATGTTGAAGGGGTTGTCCACTAGTCAGACAGCCTTAAATTCCCCCACCCTGTATAATAGAGACTTCCTTTACTCACCTCCGGTGTCGATGCCATTCCTGGGCCTGGTGGTCTCTCGGGATGTTCATGTCACATGAGCTCTGCAGCCAATCGGTGGCTTTTCACTCTCACTTCCATCGGATGTAACTGACTTCCGGAGAAAGCCGAGGAGCATCAGCAGTTCTCACTTTTCCTGATGTCAATTTTATCCAAATGAAGTGAGAGTGATCAGTGGCTGATTGGGTGCAGGGATCATGTAACATAACAACCACACGCAAGACCCGGGAGATCGGCGCCAGAATGGCACAGGAGGTGAGTGTAGAGGGGGTCTTATTTTCCAGGGGACACTATTGAGAAGGTGCTGTTTGAAAAGTGGACAAACAATTAAGATTCCCAATCACTGAAATAAGGGGCCTATGCCAAACCCTGAAAAATAATATAGTATTAACTCTTCTTCACGGGTGGCACAATACAGTCGTTCAAGTAACAGTCTCCTGGTTTTGTGACGTAACAGCGACCTTGCCATGTATGACACGTAGCAGCGACCGGGCCCCCGCTGTGACATCGTCAATCGTGTCTCAATGGCCTGGACCATTTTTTGATCGTTGGGTTCCCGCTGGCCAGCATGCATCGGTGTGTTTGACGTCTTAACAATGACCTCGTTGGTGACTCAGAACTCAACGACGTAGGTCTGAGTGGTCAGACTAGCTGCTGTGTGACAGGGTCCCAACGACCGCCGAGGTCGTTATATGGGTCATCATATCGTTGCTGCGTCGTTGAGTAGATCTGACTGTTTGACATCCAAGTAGCGACGTTCCAGCGATCCATACCAGGTTGTATCATTGTCGGGATCGCTGGAATGTCGCCAAGTGTGACGGGACCCTAACTGTGGAAAGGACAGAGGTGGACCTCTCTAGGCTCGTGCAAGATCAATCTTCCTACAGTGTTCATTCGGCTGGAGATCGAACTGTAGACTGTTAAAAGAGAATTTGCAGACAACGTAGAGTTCTGTATTGGATAAACATCCGACCACCGTGGAGATTTTTATTAAACAATCATCACAGAATTTTGGATTTGTTTAGATGAGGAACAAGAGTGAGGGCGGTGGAGAGCGCTGGTCATTCTTTCTAGGCTGATCAAACACATTCAATTTCTGCCGAGTTTTGTGTTTCCCCTTTTCCCTAAAAACATTTATTCCAAGATCAGCTGAGCTCGCACAACATGCCCAGCATTTCCCAGCAGAAGTCTCCAGAGTGATAAAGCTTACCAGAAAAAGCCTTGCCTATTATTATTTGATGCCGTTTCAGTCGACCTTAATGGGCCCAGAACATGAAATATGTAAGGAAATGCTAAATGCTCGCGAACTGTAGCAACTTCTCCTCCCCCTTCTTTTTCTTGCGCAATGCTTTTCCAGAACTATAAGAGGTTTTTTCGTGTTAGTATTGTCTGGTATAAATGTGTATATCATCATAGATTTAGACCCCTTTCAAATAACAAATGCACCTCTCTCAGTCCGGCTCTGCCTCTCCTCCGATGCCCAATTCCTTGTTTACAAGCTGCAGCACATGAACATTGTGCCTTATACTATCTACGATGGGTACGGAAAGTATTCAGATCCCTTTAAATTTTTCACTTTTTGATTCCTTGCAGCCATTTGGTAAATTCAAAAAAGTTCCTTTTTTTCTCATTAATGTGCCCTCTGCACCCCATCATGACTGAAAACAACAGAAATGTAGAAATGTTTGCAAATTTATTAAAGGGAAACTGTCAGGTCATTTTTCAGTATGATGCTAATATTACCCTTGAATAGTGCCTGGGTAGACCTTTTAAAATCATGTAAAATCATTATTGTACCCTTTGTATTTTACTTGTTATCAGCATTGTCAGACCCTGCAGGGAGCTCCTGGATTAGTCCTGTCCATTATAAGCAAACAAGAATAGTTTGTCTGCTGTATAAACTGTCATGTAATTATGCACTCCCTCTCAGCAGCTCTCTTATCTCTCATCTCTTTGCTCTCAGACAGTGCAGGTACATTAGTCCTCTCCATTATAAGCAAACAAGAATAGTCTGGCTGCTGTATAAACTGTCATGTAATTATGCACTCCCTCTCAGTAGCTTTCTCCTCCCTCCTCCCTCTCAACAGCATCATCCTCCCTTTGCTAACAGTGCAGTGTCAGGTTTCACTTACAAATAAACTAAAAGAAGGAAGCAAGCGCAGATAGGGTCTTATCTTTTTAACAATCAGCGGTTTAAGAGCCATAAGGAACACTGCTCACCTGGTCTAGTTGTGTGACATACAACCAGTATGAAAAACATGTAATGGCGGCTGCTGCTGGACCCACACCTCCACGTGCTATGTGGTCGAATTCCAGATTTTTCCAGGGACAATGTGTCGTGGCAGCGCGGACCGACGACACATTGTCCCTGGAAAAATCTAGGTTTCACGTACAGGATGTCTGTTCTTTTGAGGACACGGAGGGAGAGAGCTATTACAGATGTGCCTTATTTAGACTCCATTTGTTTCTGTAAGCAGGTATCCATGCTGTGACAGTTTCTGTGTTGTATTTGACCTCTTGTGATGCTGCAAACACAGGGAGCAGAGATGAGAATACAGTGTCCCCCTCCCCCGCCCCATCCCCAATGATCTCCTGTGCAGTGATGTGAATATGTGACATGAATATTCAGGCTATGGGGAGAGGACTGCAGAGAACTAAGTGGATCATTCACTGTGATTGACAGATGGAATTATTCTCTTTATTTGAAGCTTACAGACGTTAGTAGGGAAATATAAATATAAGAAATACATGCATAGAGAGAGTTTAGAGTGAGGAATTAGAAAATGATAGCAGTTACATATGGATTTTTGACCTGACAGTTTTCCTTCAAAAAAGAAAAACTGAAATATCACATGGTCATAACTATTCAGACCCTTTGCTCAGACACTCATATTTAAGTCACAGGCTGTCCATTTCCTTGTGTTCCTCCTTGAGATGGCTCTACTCTTTCATTGGAGTCCAGCTGTGTTTAATTAAACTGATAGAACTTGATTTGGAAAGGCCCCTGTCTATATAAGACCTCACAGCTCACAGTGCATGTCAGACCAGATGAGAATCATGAGGTCAAAGGAACAGTCCAAAGAGCTCAAAGACCGAATTATGGCAAGGCACAGATCTGGCCAAGGTTACAAAAGAATTTCTGCAGTACTCAAGGTTCCTAAGAGCACAGTGGCCTCCATAATCCTTAAATGGAAGAGGTTTGGGACCACCAGATGTCTTCCTAAACCTGGCCATCCAGCCAAACTGAGCAATCGTGGGAGAAGAGCCTTGGTGAGAGAGGTAAAGAAGAACCCCAAGATCACTGTGGCTGAGCTCCAGAGATGCTGTAGGGAGATGGGAGAAAGTTCCACAAAGTCACCTATCACTGCAGCCTCCACCAGTTGGGCCTTTATGGCAGAGTGGCCTGACGGAAGCCTCTCCTCAGTGCAAGACATAAAAGCCCGCATAGAGTTTGCAAAAAAGCACATGAAGGACTCTCAGAGTATGAGAAATAAGATTCTCTGGTCTGATGAGATGAAGATAGAACTTTTTGGTGATAATTGTAAGCGGTATGTGTGGAGAAAACCAGACACTGCTCATCACCTGCCCAATACAATCCCAACAGTGAGACATGGTGGTGGCAGCATCATGCTATGGGGGTGTTTTTCAGTTCAGGGATAGGACGAATGATTGCAATTGAAGGAAACATGAATGTGGCCAAGTACAGAGATATCCTGGATGAAAACCTCTTCCAGAGCTCTGGTCCTCAGACTTGGCTGAAGCTTCACCTTCCAACAAGACAATGGCCCTAAGCCACAGCTAAAATAACAAAGGAGCAGCTTCACAACAACTCTGTGACCATTCCTGACTGGCCCAGGCAGAGCCCTGACCTAAACCATCTCTGGAGAGACCTGAAAATGGCTCCACCAATGTTCACCATCCAACCTGACGGAACTGGAGAGGATCTGCAAGGAAGAATGAGAGGATCCCCAAAACAATAGGGGAAAAACTTGTTGCCTCATTCTCAAGAAGCCTCATGGCTGTACGAGCTCAAAAGGTGCAAATACTCAATACTGAGCAAAGGGGCTGAATACTTATCATCAATACTGAGCAAAGGGGCTGAATACTTATCATCAATACTGAGCAAAGGGGCTGAATACTTATGACCATGTGATATTTAAGTTTTTATTTTTTTTTGCACAAATGTCTACATTTCTGGGGTTATTTTCAGTGTAGATGGGGTGCAAGGTGTACATTAATGAGAAAAAAATGAACTTTTTTGAATTTACCAAATGGCTGCAATGAAACAAAGAGTGAAAAATGTAACGGGGTCTGAATACTTTCCATAACCCCTGTACATTGGACATCACATGATAGGAGATAAATGTCTGACTGCTGGGGTAACTCATTTCACAGAAGACCCAATCGATCATTTGGGTTGCAACGGATTTGACATAAGTGGAGACTAGAGGCTCCTCTGATATTCATCCTCCAGTCTGTACAGGAATCTGGACTTCAGGGTCACTTCTGAGAAGAACCTTGACCTTTAGACACAATGCCGAGAGTAATGCAAGAGACGTGCTTGAGTCCGTCATTGCATCACCTGACATGGCATCCGGCCCTCCTGACAAGGAGTGTGCAGCCGAATGTATTTCAACGCTTTTGCACATTACTGTCCGAAGAGCCGCGGCCGTCGCGGGTGACACGATGAGAGACTCGCGTATGTCTCTCGTATTACTCTCGCCAGTATGACTCCGGTGTTAGAGTTGGTTTCCAATATATAATCCATGAAGCATAGTCAATCAAGCCAAGGTCAGGGCAGGCAGAATTGGCTCAATACAGTATTGACAGAAGGACAGGGCAGGCAAAAACAATGATCATAATGCAAGCTGGGTTGGCCACAGAATACAAATATGAAGAACAGCGTTGGACCCATGTTCTACTTTACTTAGATAAAGAGTAATGGAGAAGGAATTTTTAAGTAACAAGGGAAGCTAATCATTGATTGGAGAAGATGAACTTGGATGGGCGCTGACCTAGTAAGACAAGGCAGCGCAAACGTTCCTTAGTTCCGTTCTACTGGTTACATCAGCAGCCTTGTGACCATACTGGAACTCTTTGACGATCAGGACACTAGTGGCGGTAGCAAGGGGTCATGGTACCGCTGATCAGTAAACCATGTCCTGAACCCCCTCGAGTTTGAATGAAGTGTATGTGTTCTGTTGCCCTATTAGGGTATGTTCACACAACGCTTTTTTCAGACAGGTTTGGAGCATGTCTATCTCTAATTCAATCTGAAAAGAACTAAGAAAACGCTCAAAAGAATGAACGGATGCATTTTTATGTCGAAACAACTTGCTGTTCATAAATTCAGGCTTTTGAGTGTCATGGAACCGCTTCAAGTTTCCAAAGAATCCAAGAGATGAAAAAAGATAGCGGACCCTTCATGAGGCGTTTTACACACTGAAGACAATCTATACTATCCAAGACAATTTGAAGACTCAAAAGATGTGTAGAAGACTCTTGGGCATCTTCTTGAGTGTTTTAGTAGAGTTTTTACTTTAAAATCTGCGAGTGGATTCTTCATTGTTGAGTGGAGTTATAAGAACAGTAAAATCAATGGCAGGGGACACCCAGGAGTCACATAACTGTGACCTCAGCCTCTCAGAAAACATGGCAGAAGGGGCGGACATACCATTGATGCAGCTGCACAGGGGCCCAAGAAGTAAGGGGGCCCATTTCCACCTTCAAGAAACTGAACTATTGTACTGCAAATGGTCCCTTTTCTGACTGAGTCCACCACTGCATGGCAGTGTCTGAGCTCTGAGGGTCACACAGATATTTAAAAGGGTTAGAAAACCGTGGCTTAAAGGGGTGGGCTAATACTTGGAGGCACGGTAGTCAGTACTGCAGTCCTGCAGCACCAGGGCCGGGACGACAGCTAGGCGAAAATAGGCAGATGTGCGCCCTCCGGGCTCCGTCACCCCTGCTCCGCATCCACAGCTCCCCCCAATGGTAAGGTATGCTGGAGGCTTTGGGGGAGACAGGGAGGCTGTGGGGGAGACAGGGGGCTGTGGGGGAGACAAGGAGGCTGTGGGGGAGACAGGGAGGCTGTGGGGGAGACAGGGGGGCTGTGGGGGAGACAGGGGGGCTGTGGGGGAGACAGGGAGGCTGTGGGGGAGACAGGGAGACTGTGGGGAGACAGGGAGGCTGTCAGGATGGAGGGATGCAGTCAGGATGGAGGGAGGCTGTTGGTATGGAGTCAGGATGGAGGGATGCAGTCAGGATGGAGGGAGGCTGTTGGTATGGAGGAAGGATGGAGAGAGGCTGTCAGGATGGAATAGGCTATTGGGATAGAGGGAGGCTGTCAGGATGGAGGACCGCTGTTGGGATGGAGGAAGTATGGAGGGAGGCTGTCGGGATGGAGGAAGGATGGAAGGAGGCTGTCAGGATGGAGGAAAGAAGGAGGGAGGCCGTCAGGATGGAGGGAGGCTGCCGGGATGGAGGGAAGCTGTCGGGATGGAGGAACGCTGTTGGGATGGAGGAAGTATGGAGGGAGGCGGTCAGGATGGAGGGACATTGTTGGGATGGAGGGAGGCTATCGCGATGAAGTGAGGCTGTCAGGATGGAGGAAGGATGAAGTGAGGCTGTCGGGATGGAGGAAGGAAGGAAGGAGACTATCAGGATGGAGGGAGGCTGTCGGAATAAAGGGAAGCTGTTGGGATGTTGTCTATATGGCTGGCAGCCATCTCTATTGCGTACGGCCAGCAGTAGTCTCTATCGTGTATTCTCTATTGCGTACGGCCAGCAGTAGTCTCTATTGTGTATTCTCTATTGTGTATGGCCAGCAGCAGTTTCTATTGTGTATTCTCTATTGTATGTATAGCCAGCAGCATTCTCAATTGTGTATACGGTCCGCAGCCATCTCTATTGTGTATACAGGTAGCAGCTGTCTCTATTCTGTATTCTCTATTGTATATACAGCTATTGTGTTTAGCGTTATAGAAAAGAAGTTGCAACACACAATCAGCGGTGTTTATTCACTCTTTGTGGGGTGGCGCTTCAACAGGCATATAGTCAACAGGCATATGGTGGACTATATGCCTGTTGAAGTGCCACTTGCGGTGTGAAACGGCCATCGCCTTTGAGAACCCCCCGTCCTCCCACCCGCACCATGTAAGACCACACGAAGAGGGAATAAACACCGTTGATCCTACGATGTTGCAACTTCATTTCTATAACGCTAACCGGAAGTGATGAACCGCTAACTGGAAGTGTGGACTGGGTTGTTTGAGTGCTCAGCAGGCTGAATGCCGGAGCGCTGGTGATCAGGAAGGGGGCACCCTGAAGCGATCTGCAAGCTGCAGCTCTCCAGAAACACCGTGGACAGATTGGTGCTGGCACCAAGAATCATCAGAACCGTGACTGATACAGCTATTGTGTATTCAGCCCAAAGCAGTCAAAAGTGTGTGTGTGTGTGTGTATGTAATATATAATAGAGAGAGTGTAAAAAAAGGAAAAACAGCACAAAAAATAGAAAAAAGTGGACTTTATTGCCCAATGCGTGGCCACGGGGGGCGCCGTTTGCCTTACCTGCCTAGGGCACCAAAATGCCTTGTCCCGGCACTGTGCAGCACTGGGTCCTGGGTTCAAATCCAACCAAGGACAATATCTGTAAGGAGTCTGAGGGGCACTGCAGCCAGGGCCGCACCGTCCATTGGACAGTGTGAGCCCTTACACTCAGGCGGCAAGTAGGCAGGGGGAGCGGCTGTGTGGAAGGTGGCGGCGCCATCTCCACAGAGCTGCTTCCCGCTTGACGTGCACCGCCGGGTGCAGACAGATGCCTGTTGCATAGAGCCCTGCGGTGCTGAATACCTTTCCAACCTCCTCACCTGCGGCGGGGAAGCTGATAGCACATAACACCCCCTCCCCGCTCCTCATCTACGGCGGTGGAGCTGACAGCACAACCCCCCCCCAGCTCAGGCTGCAGGGGTGCAGGGGTGATGAGGTTCAGAAGAGGTCCTCCTTCCTGGGGCAGTTTCCGCCCCTAGATTTTATTAACCTTGCCCAATAGCTTCCAGCCTCTCTTCGAGAACCCGGACCTGTTTCCCGCCCTCCCTCCCTGTTATTGTGTTTGTTTCAAGTCGCAGCTGAAGAAAGAGTGAGGACTTTGGTGGTGACAAAACCTGCACCGGAAGACCTATATTCTCCCTGCACCCTGTTGGTTGGCAATTTATTGCCTGGTTAAGCTGCGACCACAAAATGTAAGCCACGTAGAAGGTGAGAGTGTTGTTATCTCTCCGCTCAATAAAGTTTTTATAGTTGATCAAAATGGTGTTGCGTCACTCTATGGGAGTCAGGGTGGTTGGGTCACAAAAGTCTGTATGTTCTCACAATGTTTCTGTGGGTTACCTCCCACACTCCAAAGGCTGATAGGGAATTTAGGTTGTGAGCCCCAATGGGACAGTGTTCCTGATGTTTGGATTCAATGGCGCTATATAAGTGAATAACTATATTATACTGATGACCTATCCTGGTGTCATCAATTGAACAAGATTTCTGGTAAATCAACCCCAATGGATGACGCTAGAGTTTCACAGCTCACTACACCATGTAGTGGCCATCATTGGGTACTTCAGCTTAGTTTCCAGCTCCACATGCTGTGTATTTTCAGCTCATCAGTGATGGTGGCGGCTGCTGGACCTTCATTGATCTAATATTGATAACCTATCCTAAAAATTGACAATTAATATCAAAGTCCTGGACAGACCCTTTTTAACAAAACAGCACTAGACCACCTGTTCATGGGCTGTGTCTGGTATTACAACTCGGCTTTATTGAGGTAGGGGGTGTTCTAGCTTCAACACCCCACAAGTTGATGAAAGGGTCGGCACTGCAGCTTGTCTTTTTTATTTCAGGACAACCTCTTCACATAAACTTCCTTTAGACCAGAGATCTCAAACTCAAGGCCTCAAGGGCCAACAGTGCAGGTTTTCAGGATTTTCTTAGCATTGCACAAGGTGTTGGAACCATCACAAGTGCATTACTAAAGAAATCCTGAAAACACGACCTGTTAGCCCCTGAGGCCTGGAGATTGAGATTTTGCTTTAGACACTGCCCTGGGGACCTGTCACTGTCATGTTGCTTACCATAACAACCTTATGATCTTGCTGACGAGTTCCCTTTAAATTCCTGGAAGTCTACTAATAAGGTCTCGGAAGGCCACTTCTTTCATACGTGACTTGCTTTATATAGCCCTGTGTGATGACGATATTGATCTTAGTGCCATTAATAGAAAATTGGACAATATGACCAAAGGCAAATCATACCGTGGAGGAAAATGACGTGACCTGGTTCGTATGAGTCAAAGATAA
Organism: Allobates femoralis; assembly: GCA_033576535.1. Classification (NCBI taxonomy): domain Eukaryota; kingdom Metazoa; phylum Chordata; class Amphibia; order Anura; family Aromobatidae; genus Allobates; species Allobates femoralis. The sequence goes on from JARQOC010000004.1 coordinate 599,709,452, forward strand.
CTGCAGCACTCAATCTTCAGCGTGCACAGGTTCATTACACTGTAGTAATCACAACTCTTAAAGGGGAAATGGCACCCTGCTATATGATAATTGAATTTAGAAATATTTCAGCTAAAAAATAGGGATACTGAGCTTTATGAATATGACCATATAGATAAGCCACCCAGTTACCGCGTCGAGGTGTATCTCTTCAACTCGGTGCCACTTCCCCTTTAAGAGTTTTGATTGCTATTGTGTTAAGCAATGCACCTGTGCACACTGAGGATGGAGTGCTGCAGTTATTTTTGAATTGTAAGGGTGCATGCACATGATTTGTGAACACAGTGTTTTGGACTCCGTGTCTTGCCGCTGTGTCCAAAAAGCTGCGTTGTCAGTAGAAGCACAGTGGATAGGATTTCAAGAAATCCCATCCTCACGATGCTTCACCCGACCGCAGCGTGTTTGGAGCTGCGGTGCGGGTTGCCGGCATTCCGCTCCTCCTCTGAATGTTCATTTCATTCTGCGGAGTCGGAAGCGGCCACCATCAAGTGCATTCAAGTAGACACCGCACCGAACCCACCGCACATGATGAGTACTGGGCGGCTGCGGTCTCCGTGCAGGCACCCATGGGTTCCCTCAGGTCCCGAGGAGCTGTGTACAGGACGCAGCTCCTCTGGACCATGAGCACGTACCCTAATATGGGTTCACACCCGATGTAGCTCACTTCCCCCCCCCCCCTTATGGCCTGTAGTGCTATTGTTCACTGTTATCAGGTTTTTCAAATTTGCTCAGAAATGAGAAGGCTTGTAACTTGTCACTCTTGTGACTTACCCAGAGAGAGGCTGAAAATGAAGGTTAGGGACCCGGTTGAAAAGATACACCACGACGCGGTTTATCTACACTGTGTTCCAAATTATTATGCAAATTGGTTTTAAGTGTCATAGGGTTTTATTTTTATTTTTTTTCAATGAAACCCATTGATGGTATTGTGTCTCAGGGTTCTTTGGATCATTAAAATCAATCTCAAATATCTTTGATAATTAGTTTGGCAGGTGAGCCCAATAAAAGGAAAACTGGGTGTTCCACAATATTACGCAGGCCACAGTTTTCAAGTAACATGAGAAAGAAAAAGGATCTCTCTGCTGCCGAAAAGCCACAAATAATGTAATGCCTTGGACAAGGGATGAAAACATTAGATATTGCACAAAAACGTAAGTGTGATCATCGTACTGTGCATGGATTTGTGGCTGATTCTGAGCACATATGTGTTTGTGCAGATAAAGGCAGAATGAGGAAGGTTTCTGCCAGGCAAGTTCATCAGATTAAGAGAGCAGCTGCTAAAAAGGCCTTACAAACCAACAAGCAGATATTTGAATCTGCTGGTGCCTCTGGAGTCCCTCGAACCTCAAGGTGTAGGATCCTTCAAAGGCTTGCTGTGGTGCATAAACCTACTATTCGTCCACCCCTAAACAGTGCTCACAAGCAGAAACAGTTGCATCGGGCCCAGATATACATGAACAGGGGCGTAACTACAACAGGTGCAGGGGTTGCGATCGCACCCGGGTCCTGCAGCCTAGGGGGCCCCAAAAGTCCCTTTGGCCCATAGAAAAAGACTAATACTATTAAAGATTTGCAATAATTGGGGGCCCCATTGGAGCTTTTGCATCGGGGCCCCAGGGCTTGAAGGTACGCCACTGTACATGAAGACTAATTTTCAAACTGTCTTGTTTAAATTATGAGTGTCGAGCAACCCTGGATGGTCCAGATGAATAGAGTAGTGGATGATTGGTGGATGCCACCATGTCCCAACAAGGCTGCGACGTCAGCAAGGAGGTGGAGGAGTCATGTTTTGGGCTGGAATCATTGGGAAACAGCTGGTAGGCCCCTTTAAGGTTCCTGAAGGTGTGAAAATGACCTCTGCAACGTATATAGAGTTTCTGACTGAGAACTTTCTTCCATGGTACAAAAAGCAAAAATGTGCCTTCAGGAGCAAAATCATCCTCATGCATGTCAATGCACCATCTCATGCTACAAAGTATACCTCTGTACCATTGGCTGCTATGGGCATCAAAGGAGATAAACTCATGGTGTGGCCACCATCTTCCCCTGACCTCAACCCTATAGAGAACCTTAGGAGTATAATCAAGCAAAAGATCTATGAGGGTGGGAGGCAGTTCACATCAAAACAGCAGCTCTGGGAGGCTATTCTGACATCATGCAAAGAAATACAAGCAGAAACTCTCCAGAAACTCACAATATCAATGGATGCTAGAATTGTGAAGGTGATATCAAAGCAGGGTTCCTATGTTAACATGTAACTTGGCCTGTTAGGATGTTTTGGAGTTAAATAGCTTTTTATTTCAGTGAATGTGACCTGTTAATGCTGCAAATTCAACAAATGAGCATTTTCAGTTCTTTCAAACATATCAAATGTTTAGAAACTCTACCGTGCCTAATAATTTGGAACAGTGCTTTTAGAGTTTTATTAATTTTGAAAATTATACTGTTATCATAGTGAGATTTCTTCAATAAAATTTGATGTACACTCTAACGGGTGATGACATTTATTTCACTGACTGTCATTTGCACCGACCATTTAGGAAAATCAGAAAAAAAAGAACATTTGCATAATAATTTGGAACACAGTGTATATGGCCATATTCATAAAGATTCATTAAGTATTTCTATTTTTTAGATGAAATATTTCTAAATTCAATTATTATATAGCAGGGTGCCACTTCTCATTTAAGAGCTCTGGTTCGTATGAGGTTGTGACCAATATATAGAGATCTACACTATATGGATAATATTTTGGGATACACGTCTTTATCAATTTTTTTACCTTTTTCATTCGGTCTCAGTGCCCACAGCATATACATTAATGTCCGGCCACTCACTATGCCATCTTCCTTTGCTAATGTGTGACAGAATGGATGCCGATAAAGAGCTCACTGATATCAGGGCATCATGTAATACAAGCCACCGGGGTAACAAGTCAGATCATGACTTATCTTCCTCCCTGAATATTCCCCCATCACGTTGAGAGAGGAAAAGAACCGCAGCAACTCAACCACGAAGTGGAGACCACGTAATGTTACAGAAAGGGGCCCAAATACTGAGGAGCAGAGGGCAGACAAGTCACCAACACTGTGCTGACCCCATAACTGCAGAGTCCAGACCTCCTCTGGTATTAACCCCATCCCGTAAGGTGTCTTTTTCCTCTCCTTATTCTGAGAGCAATAACCTTTTTTATATGTTCCATAGTCAAATGAGAGCTTGTTTCATTGTGGGACGAGTTGTAGTTTTGAATGACACCTTTTATTTTACCAAACAGCTGTAGTTATACTGAGAGTAAATTATACCCAGGAGGAGCCAATTTACTAATTATATGACTTCTGGCAGTCATTAGTAATTCAGGATTTTATTTGGTGGTTTTTGCACATCACCATTTTCTAATTTATAATTTTAAGATATTTAGACAATAATTTCCTTTACACGTCACAAATACTTGCTGCTAAGTGTTGGAATATCACATCACAATAAAATACATTAAGGATTATGGGTGTAATGTGAAGAAATATAAAAATGTTCACGGGGTATGAATTCTTACTCAAGCCACTGTAGTAAAAATCACTGTCACTTATGAACGACAGCCTTGAGCTGGCTTTCATTGTGTGCACCATCTTGGCAAGCATGGAGGCACTTAGTAGGCACTTGACTGCCATGGAGACCCATCGGCACCTCACATTCACATTGTGTGGGTGAGCCATGGACGCGTAAAACGTTGCGACTTTAGTGTGTGTGTTTTAAAAGGGATAACATCAGTGGGAAGTGCTCAGTTTCCCCTGCTACTGTTACAGGCAGATGATGGCTGAATAATATTGACTCGCCCCGGCTCGGACCGTGGGGTACTCGGAACCAGGCCCTCCCGATGTCGTCGGGGACTTAGTATACAAAATAACCGATAGACACAGGGGTGACAGTCTCCTTTACCTTTACTGAAGAAAGTAGCAGGTTTGTCCGGGGCGCTGTCCACAAGCGGTGTTAGGGATCCGGAGCTTGGGAGCAAGTTGAGGTTCTCCACACCTGGCGAGTTCTAAGGTCTCCCTACTGTGCTGCTCTCAGTGGGCCCTGGCTGCTTGAAGCTGTGCTGTGACCCTCTCCTCTCTCGCTCCGTCCCTGGCCTGTAAGACAGGCGGCCTGAGACCTTTTTACGTTACTCTCTTCTGACTGCGTCTCCCTGAGCTCTTTGGTGCTGCTGTGTCTCCTGGCTTTGTGGTGGGCGAGCGACTTGCAATCATCCACCCTCCGGTGTTGGTTGCTGAGCATAAAGTCCCTCCCAACCTTGGACTCCGGTGTCCGTTCTGCGCTCGGTGCTGGGGTGAACTAGCAGTGGCTCCACTCCTGACACCTTTTCTCCACTTCCTCAGACCCTCACCAGGGGTCCCTCACACTGGCTAGTCAGTTTCCTCGGACGGGCCTGATACCGCTTCAATCCGCAGGATGTCTTCCACAGTCCTCATAGGAACTGAACTGTCTTACCCCCCCCCAGACAAGAATTTATAGAGGACCTGCCCAAAACTCTGGTTTCAGAGCTCCTCCTTCTGGTCTGGAGTTGGGAAGGTGTTGTGTGTGTGTGTGTTTTCACCTGGTGTGGGTACCTTCCCTTGCATCCAAGCACAGCATTGTGGCAACCGGACCCTGGGGCGCCACAACATGGCCATCCTTTGCTGTGAATTAATCGGTACTCAATGTTTGCTTTCATCCTCCTTCATCTCATATACACAAGACTCATTTCGGCTTCTCACTTGAGCCTTTCTCGATTGGTTGCAAGGGGTGGGGTGTCACTTCCAGGAATGTATCTGACCTCAAAAGTGATCTTCTGGATGACTGGGCAAACATTCCCACAGACACCTCCAAAATCCTGTAGAAATCCTTCCCAGAAGTGTGAAACTTGTTGTATTTGCAAAGTGGGAACTAACTGTACGTTAACACCTCTGGATTTAGAATGCGAGGTCAGAAAAGATCCTGTAGGTGTAATATGTAGGGGGCCTAATACATTTGTCTATATAGTGTATGTACAATATGTACAGGCCTCCATGTTGTATATTAATTAGTGGAGAAGATCACTAATGGTACCTTTACACGCCGCCACGGCAGGCTGGATACATCGCGCTACTTCACGTGCACGAGCACGCTCAAACGGCTACAAACGGTCAACGCACCCTCTTTACACGCCGCCACAAGGTGCGCTACGCCACGCTACATCTATAGCTAGCTACATCGCCGGGTGTCTCAAGTAGCCAGCTGTTGCTCATTTACACACCGCTACAACCAGCTACTATGGGCGGACCTGGTGCAGCAGGGACAGCACATAGGCGTGCTCCAATTGTGGATTACAAGACTTCCGTACGCTGATAGGACGAAGCAATAACATCCTGATTGGGCAGGCAACGCAGGAGGCTGAGTAATACATGACGCTCGAGCGATTGTGTAGTGTGACTCGTCAGCTCCTTTAAATATGCCTCCCTATGCAGCGACTACCAATCGTCATGCAGCAGCTTCCACCAATGATCGCACATGGGGCGCGGTAACATGGAGCCGAGGTCACGCCTTAGCTACATTGCAGCTACAGCCCCGGGTGTCCAGAGTTCCCTTCCGTTGCCTCTTTACACGCCGATACAGCTCGCTACCATCGGCGATGTTGCCTTAAGTTTATGAGCAGAGACCATAAACAGATGTATCTGTCGCCGGCTGTAGCGTCGCCTCTTCAGACGCCGCTACTACAGGCGATATGGACGCTACAAGCTACAATTGTAGCTTGTAGCGCGATGTATCCAGCCTGCCGTGGCGGCGTGTAAAGGTACCCTTAGAGATCATTGATTTTTATGAAGGGATACCAGGGCAGTGTGAGCAGCAGGGACACCACATGATGTACCGAAGACTGCGGGATTCCCATCTCTCTATCTAGATCAATACGATCTGTCAATACTTACGCCTACGATGCTGCCTCGTGCAGAAAAGATGGGTAGTACTTCTACTCACATCAGCCAGGACACAATGGCACCTAAAACATACTGCATACGGTGGAAACACTTTTTGCATAGGTTGAGGTATACCTATACATTGAGCCATTATTAACAGTTGTTTGGAGCTACAATTAATAGGAAATTACATTGTGGGGGGTGTATATATTTCCAACCAATTTAAAAGTCAGATGCATCAGGAAACAGACTCAGAATACTGTATATGTTTGTTTAAAGTCAGTTATGTCTGTGCAACTTTTATCATGATTTATGTATCCTCCATGTTCACATATTACAACCAAACCCTGCGTAGTCTGATGATGCCATTATATTTTTGGTCTATTCTAAGGTCAGGTCACCATCATATGACTGGTGAGGGTCAGGCTCCCGGACTCACCACCAAGACGTGAGACTGCCGCATCAAATGATTGGTTGCAGCGGTTATCTAAGGGTTATAGCTGATTGGCTGCAGCGGTTACGGCTGTAGCTGGTGTTTGCCTTTACCATATCAGTAGTACCGGTGCAGGGTGTAGAGAGCCCAGCTCTGCATTTTATGTTCCAGTCTTATAGACATGTCACCATCACTGGCAGCCTTGGCGATGTATGGTCAACAATGATTGGTTGCCATGGTCGGTCACATGAATGTCACAGCCTGTGTTGGAATCTCAACGGCGGTGGATCGGAGAGGTGAGTGTAAATTAGTGTAGAGCACACTGCATGTTTTTTTTTAATAAGGATTCAGAGGTGGAAAATCTTGTAAAATATGTAACCAGGACAGGACCCTACGGAGTTCCGGAGTGCAGCCAGCTCACATATGCACCGTCCTGTACAAAGTCTGCATTACACCGGCATCGCTGTAGGACCCTCGGGTGCAGGGTCTAGCTTCCAGTATCCGTTTGGCTCATGCACAGGTCTCTAGTTTTTGGTCTGTTACTTCTTGGCTCGCACCAAATCTGCTGCTCTGCAACATGAATCCCAACTGAGACACACCCTACTTTTTACTGCAGAAATAAATAGGAACTGTGGACATGTGCCAGTAGTAAGACCTGGGCTGGAGGGAGAGACCTGTCCCACTACCATCCTACAGATCTTTCCAAAAATAAAAGCCCCAAACAGGTTTTCTTAAAAGACTGTAGGGCACTGCGGCTGATGTGCCGCTGCCCCTGACTGACAAGCCCCTGGTTGCCTCCATCTCCCCTGTCTGCCCTCCCCTTCCTGCGCAATGGTTTATTCTTCCCTTCAGTGTTGAGGCCGCCCCTGGGCTCTTATAAGCCTGCCCGTCGGCCATGTTGGCCTCTTCACCCTTCAGCTTACACAGGGTGAACATCACCCTCCCTCCTTGTGTTTTGTCTGTCGTTTTATACGTGTTACATGAAGTCGCAGCAGGTGATTGAGGGTTTTGGTGAGAGCTAACATGCCTCGGGCGGCCCGTGGCATATGACTTCTTCTCTTGTGGTTACAGGCGAGTTTGAGCCTACGTTATGATCTGTGGCCAAAATATATCCAAACCTTAAAACAAGTCAATGAGTGGTGTTACGTTGATACCCTCTAATAAAAGGTAAAAGTTATTTATGTGTGTGTCCATCATTGCGTGGCGGGGGAGACCGGAGGGTGGGTCTTGGCAGTCTTGGTCAAATAGTTTGACCAAGTTTACACTCTTCTATTTTGTGTTGCACCCACAGCAATAGCTGTGAATACAACACACTTTATCCGGTCTCAGTGGGTTTCAATTCAAATTTTGAGGGATACATAACGACCTTCACATATGACCCTTGTCACCACCTTACAGAACTGAAAAATGGGGAAATAATTCCAATTGCGATAAAAATTACAGCATACCCTGAGCAGAAAATGATGCTGCCATCGCCGGTCACTCACTGTGTCACCCGCCGTGTCTGCTGCTGTATCACAGCACAGCGCTAGCCAAAAAGCGCTGCCGGCCCATTTCTGTGTGGGGGGGCGGCCCTAGATGAGGGCTATACCACCAGCCCAGGGGGCACTCGCCCCCCTGCCACCTGGGCCAGTCCGCCCCTGGTCCTCTGGGAAATACGCAAATTGTCACTTCAATGAAGCTGTGGGTGAACTCTAGCGCCACCTTTAGGTAGCAATCCTCAAAGTCATAGTCGACTCTTTAACAAGCCTTTTAATATGACCAAGGATTTGTGCCAGATCAGAACCCCAAACTACAAAAGCCAGGACACTGGACTTACTATATACTCAATGGACAATGGACTTATTACTCAATTATTACTAATTATATACTCAATACAATTCCATTATCATTTTTGGTGCAAGCCAAAGGTTAGGCGCATCCACCACGCGATAATCACACTCTGCTATGCAAACAGAATAGATAAATTACTCTATGATTTATATATTTATACCATAGTCTTTTCCAACTACGGTACTTCTGTTAAGTACACCAGAAAACATATGTATATAAATCTGATTGCAATTATTTGTTAGATTTTTTCCCCAAAAAAGCTAATAAAAATATAGGAAGTCACTCCTGTAATTTAAACCATGTGGGATACGTGCGTCAAGTTGTAAAATCCATGCATTTTCCCGATCATGTAATTTTTTATCCCAATTACCAGTTCGATACGGCCGGGAAACATTCTCTATACCTTTAATTATTATTATTATTATTTTTAGATGGCTTAGAACACCTGCATGAACTTCTTTGAAACGTCTGATAATGGAGTTGTTGTATTGAGTATATAATAAGTCCATTGTCCTGGCTCAGGATAAAATAGATTGACACCATATGATGATCATATTCGCACAGAACTACCGTATATTGTAAAAATAAATTCTTTGCCATACTAGGTAATTTAGGGGTTAACATATTCCTAGAACAATTAATTGAAGTGTTTACAGGTGTGTGTGTGTTTTTATGGTTTTAATGTGTACATATAAGGCTGGTTTCACACTACGATTTTGTTAAATCCGATAAAAATCGGACAGCATCGGATCCGATTTAGCCCCCATGTTCTCCAATGGGGATCGGATCGGCTGTGCACTTAATGGCATCCAATCCGATTCTGTCTGATTTTTTCAGGAGCCAAAATTGGAGACTGCTCCGATTTTGGTATCCGATTCAAAAATTGGATCGCATCGGATCCGATGTGATCCAATGTGATCCGATGCGATCTGATTAAAATAATATGGGAGTCTATGGGGGATCGGATCGGATGGAAAATCGGATCCGATATCGGATCCGATTTTGTGTATTGAGCATGCTCAATACCCTAGACCACTCCCAGAACCTCCCACAGCCCTCCCCCAGCCATTTAAATCGGATCCGATAAAAAATCGGATCGGATGGCATCTGATGGCATCCGATTTTGAGCATCCGATGCTGTCCGATTTTCATTGGACAGCATCGGATTTAACAAAATCGTAATGTGAAAGTAGCCTTAGACACTTTTTTCTATATGGATGTACTAACGAATAAGGAGCGGTAAGCTCTGAAACGCGTTTAGTGTTTCTCCACTTCAGGGGCATCTGTAACATTTAATTTAAAATAAAGGATTTAAGCTGCCTTGCTGGCACCGGAATTTTCTCCACTTCATTTGGATGGCAGCCGACCATTAATCCGGTGGCCTTGTTACTCCGTGAGTACTGGGTGGTAGAGCTTAAACCTTCACTTATCTGTGCAAAGAGGACCAGAGGACTTAAAAGAAGTCGCTCGCAGGGTCCGAATCACTTGCCTGGCTGGAGTGTATTCAAAGTTCTTAAGGTACCGTCACACGCGGCAATTTTGCAAGCAATTTCACTGGCAATTTGATGGTTGCAATGAAATCATGGATACATTGTTCTGTTTTGTTGCCGTGTAGAAATGGAACAATGTGTCCATGATTTCACTGCAAATTGCCAGTGAAATTGCTTGCAAAATTACCGCGTGTGACGGTACCTTAAGAGGGATCTAGAGGAACCATAGAGGAATTAGAAAGGATTTAATCCGCCTTGGTGGCACCAGAATGTTCTTCACTCCTTCTGGTCCTCATTGCCAATGTGCCCCGGACAGGCCCACAAGAGTGGCTACTGGGCATGAAATCCAATAACTTCCAGGTTCTGGAAATCTGGATACTTTGGGCCTGGTTTCCTTCCTGCAGCTTGTTCCTCTGCCCGACCAATAAGGCCAGCTGCGGATACGTCCTGTCAGCCCATCGGCCCGATACCAACTAGAACAACTTCTGTTCCCTACCTCTCCCTCCCTATCCTAACTCCTCCCTCCAATCAGAAGTGGGGTCTGCCCTATGTGGGTCTTTTCCACCCTGCGCTCTCTGATTGGAGTTTGGAAAGTGTTGGATGTGTGGGGGTTCCCAGCAGAGGGCTCTTCACTTCTCTCCAGATGGCACATTACAGTACACAGAATGTTAAATGCAATACCACTTGTGGCAGCCAGACCGCATGGGTGTCACATTCTCACCATTGAAAGTCACTTTTGCTGGCTATATGCATTCCTGGCATCAGAGAGGCTCACTGCACATGATCAGAAGTCGGCCGTACTTCCGGTCATGCGCACTAATCTGAAGGCCGGGTGTATGTATCTTGGCTTTAGAGAGTTGTAGTGAGCATGACCGGAAGTGCAGCGACTTCCGATCATGGGCGGTGAGCTTCTCTGAAGCCGGGGTGCATACACCTTGCGACAAAAATGCTCAAAGGTGAGGGGATATACAGCCATGTTTATGTGCGGCCTAATATAGTGTTTTGGATGACAATGCTATGCAAAGCATCACGCCCACAGTGGGCGACAGCGCACAGGGTAGATAGCGCATGGAGGAGAGACAGCGCATGGGGGAGAGACAGCACACAGGGGAGAGACAGTGCATGGGAGAGAGACAGCGAATGGGGGGAAAGACAGCTCACAGGGGGAGAGACAGTGCATGAGGAGAGACAGTGAATGGGGGAGAGACAGCGCATGGGGGGAAAGACAGTGCATGGAGGAAAGACAGCTCATGGGGAAAGACAGTGCATGGGGAGAAACAGCGCAGAAGGGGGAGAGACAGTGCATGGGGGAGAGACAGCTCATGGGGGAGAGACAGCTCACGGGGAGAGACAGTGCTGAGTGGGGAGACAGTTCAGGGGGAGAGACAGCGCAAGAGGCGAAAAGAGAGCGTGGGGGAGACAGCGCACGGGAGGAGACAGCACATGGGGGGAGAGCACATTGGGGGAGAGGGGGGCAGTGCAGGATGGGGAAATAGACTGTGCACTGGGGGGGGTTATAGTTTTATATATATATATATATATATACTGTATATGGTGTCTACAAGGAAAACAGTTCACATTAACCAATCACAGCTCATCTCTCATTTTCTAACATGATGTAGGACAACAGAACGCAGACGCTGATTGGTCGCTATTAGCAACAAGCCCTCGTGCCCCGCGCTCCTGACTGCACAGCCGCCATCTTTGTTCCTGGCAGCCGCTCCTGTGCCATCTCTCTCCCGTGACTTTCCCCGGGTGGCCGGACCCTGGCAGTCACAGTCTGGGATAATATCACGGTCATTTCTATTATTTCATGAGAGAAAATATCCCGCATTATCGCGGTGAACCCGGAAGTGGCGCGGAATCACTTCCGGTGGAGGAAGTGACCTTTGCCCCCTCTGCCTGACTTCCTTCCTTTCCTGTAGCGGCTCCTCGAGAAGACGTAGCGGTGAGTGCGGCCTCCGCGACCGAATCCGGGTCCATCCTCCGTGATGGAGGGGAGACGGCGGGGATGGAGGGGTGTGGAGGGGAGAGGAGGGGGCGGAGGACGGGGATGGAGGGGTGTGAGGACGGTATACAGCGGGGGGAGGACGGTATACAGCAGGGGGAGGACGGTATACAGCGGGGGGACAGCACTGCAGACATGGAGGAGGCTGAGCCCCGCATGAGCTATACAGGGCCGGGGCTCCTCATACCCAGGCCTGTAGGCTCTGCTCCTCCCCGGGTGTTGTCTGCTGTGTCCCCCCCCCCGGCTCTGGCTTCTCCACATGTGCGCTGTGTTACCTGCTCCCTCCAGCAGTGGGGTAACTCAAGGCTCAGGGGCCCTGATGCAAAAGCTCCGATGGGGCCCCCAATTATTGCACGTCTAGAATAGCATTAGTCTTTTTCAAAGGGACTTTTGGGGCCTCACTAGGCTCCTGGGCCTGGGTGCGGTGCATCCCCTGCACCTATTGTAGGTACACGCCTGTCCTCCACCCTGTGGGGCCTTAGTGCACGCTGTCCTCTCCCCAGGTCCAGTCCTGACCCCTCTGTTTATCCCGTCCTCCACCCTGTGTGGCCTTAGGGCACACTGTCCCCTCCCCAGGTCCAGTCCTGACCCCTCTGTTAATCCTGTCCTCCACCCTGTGGGGCCTTAGTGCACACTGTCCCCTCCCCAGGTCCAGTCCTGACCCCTCTGTTTATCCTGTCCTCCACCCTGTGGGGCCTTAGTGCACACTGTCCCCTCCCCAGGTCCAGTCCTGACCCCTCTGTTAATCATGTCCTCCACCCTGTGTGGCCTTAGCGCACTCTGTCCCTTCCCCAGGTCCAGTCCAGACCCCTCTGTTTATTTCGTCTCTCCACACGTCCTTCCAAACTTTCAGGTCTCTCGTTATTTGTGATTTGCTACAAACGGGGACAACTGCGGCTGTTTTCACATCAGCGTTTATGCCGAATTGTGGTAGATCCGACTCACTTGCAGCAAGCCCCATTCGTTCTCTATGGGAGTTGCGGTTAGCTGCTGTTTTTTTGCACTGACACAAGTGCCTGATCATGGCACAAAACCCCCATAGAGAATGAATGGGGCTTGCTGCGAGTCTGCCGGATCTGCCGTGATTCAGCAAAAACACTGATGTGAAAGCAGTCGAAGTTTGTTTTCTGAACCCGTTATGATATAATAGATTTACTTTATTTTCCCTATTCTGTTGCCTTAAAGGGACTCTGTCACCAAGTTTTGCCATCTCGTCTGACAGCTGCATAATGTAGAGACACAGACCCTGATTCCAGCGATGTATCACTTACTGGGCTGCTCAGTGTAGTTTTCATCAAATCACTTTTCAATCAGTTGGAGATGAACATTGTAGGACTAATCAAATAGTCCAGTCATTTACTGCTAAATCTGAAGCAGAGAAAACAGTAATTTTATCAGTGACAGCAAGCAGCTCAGTAAGTGACACATCGCCGGAATCAGGGTCTCATTCTCTACATTATGCTGCTGTCAGATGGGTTGACAAAAACCTGGTGACAGTCTTTTTAAACCCTGGTGATATTGTCAGATTTTCCTTTTTATATAGTTTTATTACCCCATATGAATCTCTGAATTGTAAAGTGCTGTAGATAAAAATTATTACCCTAACTTGGGCTCCTCTTGTTCTGTGTGTTTTGTCTTGTGGAGACATTAGTGTCCTGTGCGGGAGAACACTGTCAGTGCCCACGATCAGGATTCTGTGCACAGCAGATTTTCGCTTTTTTTCCCCGCTCTAAACACTTTTGTCTCCACAAGAATAAGTTGACGTGCTGCGTCTCGGGTCAAGTTTATGCTGCATAAGAAGAGTACAGTGGCCAAGAGGTTTCTATAATTCCCATCTACTGTACCTGTACTGTACAGCATTTTGGACATAGAGAAACCATGCTGCATCCAAAATGCTGCTAATGCTGCTAATCTTGATCATGGGCATGGACCCTTAAGGGCCTGTCACATGCGTCAATATCGCCTGCACGATCTCGGCTGCACGTGACGTTGCAGCGATATTGACGCGTGTGACATACTGAATCAATCGCTGGTTGATGATCGCCAGGTTTTAGAACCTGCTCTAAAACCTGGCGATTGTCGCCCGGTGGACACACAGCATCGCTGCGTGTGACACCGGAAGTAGCGATATTCCAGCTCCCAGCGCCTCTCACAAGCGCTGGGAGCTGGTATCCAAGGTAAACTGCGGGTATCTAGGCAGCGCGCCTAGATACCCGCAGTTTACCTTGGAGACCAGCCTGCTCCCGCTTCCAGCAGGCTGGCAGCGGGAGCAAGACATCGTAGAAACGATATTTAAATCGTTTCCATGATGTCACTGGTCAATTGATCGCTGGTGAGTCTGCCTGTGTGACAGCTCACCAGCGATCAGCCGTCAATGTCGTCAGCGATCATCTCACTGACGACATTGACGCGTGTGACTCCCCCTTTACCGGTGTTGTCCTGTTAAAATGTAAACTCGGTGGGCTATGACTGCTGGGACTTGCATCAATCGGTAGAATGGGGATATAAAGTGGTGCTGCGGTTTGGATGCCCGATCACTGCTTCATTCATTCTCCATGGTGCTGGGGGAATAAGCCGGGCACAGCCCCATAGGTGGTGAAGGGAGATTGGGTTGGGCATGTGAACCGTAGCTCCATTCTGCCAGGGAAGTTCCCCATTCTGTCAAGCAGAGACGGTCCTAGCACTCAGTACCACTCACTGATCAACAGCAAGATTTCATCTATCCTGTGAGCAGGCGACAGTCTTTTTTCACTGGACAATCCCTTTTGTTTTTATTTGGTGCAGTTTTTCCCTCTCCTCACAAGTTTGCAAGTGAGGGACATGGGTCTGGTGCAGGTGGGGGCAGGGGTCTGGCGTGGGTGAGGGTAGACTTATCTGTTTTGCCCTCAGCATGCTGAGGGCAGTCACATCTCAACTACTTTGTTCAACATTGCAACTGAGATGATGTATATTGACATTTGCTGTACCAAAGCTCTGCTGCAAGAAGTTCAGCAGGTGCCATAGCGTTTGGCTAGAGCTACCACCCTTGTAGCCCCCTTCACACCATACAGCAATGTATGGTGTATGGTCCCCACTCTCACCTTTTGATAGGGCTCTAGGCTGTGCCATACTGATGTATTAGTTGTCTATACTTGATCTGTATTCTTACCTATGAGGTGTGATTATATAACTATCTTTGATTGTTCACAGAAATGGCTCCACGTAAGGGTAAGGAAAAGAAGGAAGAGCAGGTGATCAGCCTGGGGCCACAAGTGGCTGAAGGAGAGAACGTGTTTGGAGTCTGCCACATCTTTGCTTCCTTCAATGACACCTTTGTCCATGTGACCGATCTGTCCGGCAAGTAAGTAACACTGTACTGTAATCAGACGCTGTGTGTGCTGCCTCCTTGCCTGTGATGGCATCGTCCTCACCCATTTATCTTCACCTGCAGGGAAACCATCTGCCGTGTGACCGGAGGGATGAAGGTGAAAGCTGACAGAGACGAGTCCTCCCCCTATGCCGCCATGTTGGCAGCTCAAGATGTTGCCCAAAGGTGCAAGGAGCTCGGCATCACTGCTCTTCACATCAAGTTACGAGCCACTGGTGGCAACAGGTAATGGATGATAATAGGGACAGTAACGTAAGCTGAGGAACATTGCACTGAGCACATTATGTCAAGTCAGTGTACTGGTATCCACATGGTGATTGTACAGTCTCATAATACTCCCCACCCCATAAAAAAAACAAACTGCTGCTAGGGGAGCAGGTGGTGCCAATATATGGTGAGAGGGAAATATACCCCCTTAACACCTTCATGGTGCAGCCAGTTTTCGTTTTTGTCCTCTCCTTACCAGGATAGTAACTTTTTTCTGTACATGTAGCCATAAGAGGGCTTGTTTTTTGTGGTAAAAATTGTACTTTTGAATGACGTCACTCATTTTATTACATAATGTACTGGAACTTGGGGAACAAATTCCAAATGGGGAAAAATTGTTATAGACAAAAACACAATTCTTACATAGTTTTGTGGCAAATTTTTAACAGAGTACACTTTGTTGTAAAAATGACCTGGCGATATGATTCTCCTCATCAATATGATTACAGCAATACCAAACGTGTTCAGTTTTATTATTTTAGTGGTGGGGAAAAAAAAGTTGGGTGTGTCTGTCACCATTTTTCCAGACTTGTGATGTTTTTATTGGGTCGATGGAGCTGTGTGGCTCATTTTTTAAGGGGCGAGACTGATAGATCACTCTTTTCTGAACACTGCGATACCACATGTATTTATTTATATATTCTTTACTTATTTAATGTTGCAAAAAAGGAGGTGATTTGAACTTTTTATTCTGTGTTTTTTTTTTTGTTTTTGTATAGTTCCCTTAGGGGGTTATAACCTGTGATCACATGATCGCTTGTGCTATGTATGGTAGTACCATAATATTACTGAATATAGTGAAAATCGGTCTCCTTTAAAGTCAGAGAGGTTTGAAAGAAGCGCTGCGATGACGACCAGAGGTCTCCCGATCCCCTGCTGTCAGAACAACAAACTGACAATCCGTGATCACGTCACTGGCATGCCAATGGCTGCTGGAGATGGCACATACTCATGTCACACATGTTAAATTCCATTGTCAGTTTGACAGTGGGATTTAGCATAGATGGTGGTCCTGGATGTAATACACAGCCATCATCTGCTGAGTATTTACACCCACTTCCAACTTGTGCCGTACATGTGGTGCGGATGTCATTGAGGACAGAAGTTCAGTAGTGGCCCATAGGACATTATGGCTGTTGTATACAGGGCTGTGGAGTTGGAGCCCATTTTGGCGAAGTCGGGAGTCTTGAGTTGGAGTCTGTAGGAGTCTCCTAAAATATATAATACATTGGGTACAGTAGTTCAATGCAGAATGTGCTAAATATTATGTTCTATCTAAATATCTTGATTATTGTATCATAATAATGATTGAAGCCTGATTTTACCATTGTACTACAATAAATGTATCACTTAAACATGAGGCATGTATGAAGGAGTTGAAGTCGGTGGTTTGACGTACCGACTCCACAGCCCTGGTTGTATAGTCAAGTGCCGGTGACCTGGGGTTCTAGTACTCTATGATTTAGTGGCAGGAATGTGGGGTGTTGTATTATCTGGTATTAAATCTTTGCAAACCTCACATGTGACATTAAACGCTGTTGTTTTATTTTAGAGCAACACTCCAGTGTGTGTGGTTTGTTTTTTTTTTTGTTTTTTTTTTCCATTACTCCGCTTGAGTGGCCCTTTAAATGTAAGTGCCCTGCTCACTTAGTTATACTCACCTGTGCAGTCTTCATCCTATTCCAGTAGCGCTCTGGTCTCCTGTGATTTATGATCTGTCGGCAGCTCCAGTGTTTCATGGAGCATGCCGGAGGTCAGTCTACATCTCTATGGGAGCCTCATTCTGTCATGTCTCTCGTAGAGATCTATTAAGCGCTTGTGACGTATCCTCTGACCTCGGCCAGCCAGATGTTACGGGCACAAGATGGTGCCATGGGGACTAGAGCAGCATCGGTAAAGTATGAAAACGACGGAAGATGAGTACAAGGTGGGGGCTTACATTTAAAGCACCAGTAGAACGATGAACCCACCCCCACTGTAGGGATGCTTTAAAGGGTAATGCAGATAAGAAAACTGGTTGAAGTTTGAGGCAGAAAGGGAACGAACTGAACGGCAAACTGGTAGAGAGAGATCGGTCACTGGGTGGGGGTTACACTGAGGGAAGAATACAGGGGGCAGCTAATATGACCGTGTATTGGAGTATAGGGAGATTGTAGAGAGGTGTGAGGCAGGGCTGTGGAGTCACTGTATATGCACCAACTCCTAAACTATACAATAAATTAGGTACAGTAGTTCAATGCAATATATGCTGAGTATTTGATTTATGTTATCTAAATAGCTTGGTTATTTATCATAATAGTGATTTAAGCCTGATGTTCACATTGTACAATATATTTATCACTTAAAGCCATGTATGGGGGAGTCATGGAGTTGGGTTTGGGGAAATTGAGGCGTCTTGAGTCGGTGGTTTGGCTTATTGACTCCACAGCCCTGGTGACAGGAGCAGACCATGGAGATCTTGTGAAGAAAGACGCAATCTTATTAATGCAATATTCATGCTTTATTAATTCCTGTGGAGTCAAACACAAAAATGACCACCAGGTCCTGTATAAATGACCTCGTATTGGATACAGCAAAGATAGAAGTGCACCCTAGGGAAGATGAGTGATCGTAGGGTCAGGAGGTCTCCAGGTGATGATCGCGGTCAGAACCTTTTCCCCAAGATTGATTTCATCTTCTCATTTGATTCTTTAATTTGTCCGTTAGCTATTATGTAGGAGTCACAGGTGGCCGCTCCCTGACTGACATGGGTAACACGTCCACCAGATCAGGGGACACATGACGTTTGTAATGAGCCGTGTGATCTAAATGTTTCATACAGTAAAAATAATTAGTAAATGTGACATCGTGTTGATGTCTATTTGGAAAAATCATGTTTTTTTTTTTGGTGTAGATGAGATCCTTCATGCACCTTGGTGTTATGGGCGACTGTGTTGGTCCTCAGATAACACCCAGACCAAGGTGCAGCCGGTGGAGCTGAATCTATGAAGGATTAGGGGTAGTGCCTGTCAGTTTGCTGTTGGTTACCTTTTTTTTTTTTTTTTTTTTTTTTTTTTTTAGTGTAGTATGGGTTGAATTTATATGTACAGTGTAAACCCTCTCCCAAGTGTAGCAACTTTAAACCCCTTCACGACCTATGACCTACATGTAGGTCATAGGTCGCCTCCCACTCTTTGATGTAGCCTCACGGCGTGAGCCCGCACCCTCCCCAAACATCTCAACTGATCTCATCTGAGATATATCTACCAGCCGTGATCTGATCGGTACAATTAACCCTTTGAATCTTGCCGTCACTCACTGACAACACGATCCGAAGCCCTGCGGCGGAGATCGCGCTGTTCCACACCGTGATCACAGGTCCCGTGAAGCGATCATGGGACCTGCATCCTCTTACCTGGTAGCTTGTGGTCCTATAATGTCCCCGGAAGCTGTCCTGATTCACTTCCTGCCTATGATGTCCCAGTCACATCATCGTCAGGGAGTGATCGTTTCCCCCCGTCTTAATATGAGCAGCAGCCCATCTAAAGACAGGGGAAGCGATTGGACAATGGAGCATGAGGACCTCTAGTGGCCAGTGTAAAATGATGGGAAAAAAAGTTTTTAAAAAAATATGAAAGAAAAAAAAAAAAAAAAGACCAGTTCAAATCGCCCTCATTTTGCACCATTGAAAATAAAACTATTAAAAAACATACACCTATTTGGTCTCTCACCGTTCAGAAATGCCCGATCTATCAAAATATAAAATCAGTTAATCAGATCTGTAAACTGTGTAACGGAAAAAAGACCCAACACCAAAATTTTTTTTTTTTTTTTTTTTTTTGTCGCTGCAATATTAATAAAATGCAATAACGGGTGATCAAAATATCACATCTACCCAAAAATGGGTATCATTAGAAACGTCAGCTCAAGACGCAAAAAATAAGCCGTCACACAGCCCCAGATCCTGAAAATGAGGACGCTACGGGTAACGGAAATGGCAGCAAAAGCGCTATTTATTTTCTTTAAAAACTTCTGAATTTTTTTTGTCACCTGTTAAGCTCCTTTCACTTAAGCGGTTTTTTTTTCTTTCTCTTTTTAATTGCGGCAGATTTACGGCATCTGCCACCTAACGGCTGCACTTGTGGCACACTTCCGGCCAGCCCCCATGCATTGTCTATGGGGCTTGCAGTCGGGAGCGGCAAGTGCAGTTCTGCTGGATGTGGCAGATCTGGCACTTGCGGTGGTGAAAAAAAACGCTGCTGAACGCAGGTTTTTTTTCGTGGCCGCAACTGCTGGATTCCACATCCGGCAGAACCGCACTTGCCGCTCCCGACTGCAAGCCTCATAGACAATGCATGGGGGCTGGCCGGAAGTGTGCCACAAGTGCGGCCGCAGTTAAAGAAAAAACGCTGATGTGAAAGGGGCCTTCGATAACAGTTAAAATATATATGTTTGGTATCTACAAACTCGTACCCACCTGAGGCATCATGCGGACATGTCAGTTTTACCATATAGTGAACATGGTGACTAATAACCCCAAAAAATAAAGGTGATTGCACTTTTTTTTTTCCTGCAATTTCACCGCACTTGGAATTGTTTTCACATTTTCCTGTGCACTATATGATAAGATAAATTATTTCATCTGAAAGCACAACTCATCCCTCAAAAAATCAAGCCCTCATATATTTGTATTGACTGATAAATAAGTCATGGCTCTTGGAAGAAGGGAAGGAAAAACAAAAACCGGAGAAAAAATGTGAATTTCTCTACAATAAGACATTGGATCGCAGATATCAGAGTATTTTATTTAACTTTGTAGAACCCGTATGTCAATGTAGACAGCCAGAGGGTTGATCCTACTGACAGATTCCCTTGTAAAGGGAACTCATCATGAAATACTTGCTGACCAAGCCTGAGCATCAGATCTTGCACCCTGGGTTGGTTCTTGCAGTCCTTGCTCTGGTACACAGCAGCACTTCAGAGGGGACCGCATCTAAAGTAAGCAGAGGACCGTGCATCTGGAATGGCTATCCTGAGACCTGTCCTTAGGCTTCTCCCCACCCCATTCCTTTGACTTGGAGGTCTATTCTACACACATGGGGGAATCTGTCAATATAAGATGCTGGCAGAACCTGCCTCAGTCTAGGTGTCCACGACTGATCTGCATTGATAAGAATGTTGTCTCTGAAACGCTGCAGAATTTCAGAGGTTTCTGGTTCATATGAGATTTGTTTTTTGGCTTTTGCACCCCCACAATCTGCTTAGAGGGTCAGTGTGGGTACGTGCAAGTGCTGCATCCTCCTCTTGTTACATCGGCCTTGTTATACTGTTTGTAGCTCCAGTCACTTGCGTGGTGTCAGAAGAGCACCGTGCAGACCAGGCAGCGGTATCCAAATATTGAGGGTGCCCGTGTGTGCCTTGTGCCCATGCTGAAAATTGCTTAGCCATGGTGCACCTGTGCCCGACTGTCATCCTGCCAGCTTGGATTCTCTGTCTCCTCGCTGCTTTACTGCGGATGATGGTTGAACATAATGTGTTTCTATAGCGCTATTTACGTGCACATCTTGAGGGAACTTGTCAGCAAAACTTCATCAGTGCTACTTGTGGATGTGATGGGGGGAGATATTCTTTTACCCCTCCTGTGTCTTTTTATTGACAATATATTCCTGTTATTGAGCAGATTTACAGCTTGCCACTTGACTTTCTTTCAGGACCAAGACCCCTGGACCTGGTGCCCAGTCTGCCCTCAGAGCCCTGGCTCGTTCTGGCATGAAAATTGGCCGCATCGGTAAGATCCCCTCTGTGTGTATGTTAATGGAGATACCTTTCTTCTTGTGTTAAATATTTTGTACTTGTAGAAATGGCACATTAAGGCTATGTGCACACTTGTCGGGTGCACAGCGGGTCGGCGGCTGGGCGGACCCGACAGGAAGCTCCGGAGCCGTCCACCGGCTTCCTGTCGGGTATGTGCGGCGGCTGTGCCTCGGGTTTGCGGCGGGTGCACAGCGGGTTAGCGCCGGCGGTTCTGCAGCGGCTGGAAGCAGCACATGATTCTGCTTGCAGCCGCTGCAGAACCGGCCGGATTATAGAACATGCTCATTCTTTGCTAACCCGCTGGGAACCCAGCGGGTTAGCAACAGATGAGCATGTGGAAACCGCCGGTGTGTGCACACCGGGTGTCGGTTTCCATAGGTTTATATGTTAACCCAAAAGCTGCTTTTGGATTAACATAAATTTGCATAAACCTAATGGAAACCGACCGGCGGTTTCCGCTGCTAAAACGGCCCTAAACCTCCCTGTGTGCACATAGCCTAAGGCTGAGTTCAGACAGTGTTTGTGCTCCGTTTGGTTACCAGCGTCCTCCCTGCTTGGCACTGCCTGTATACCCGCTGTTTATCATAGTTACCAGTGTTCTCCCTGCTTAGCGCTGCCTAAGCAGGGAGAAGGACGCTGACATCACCTTCAGCTATGTGGGAGGTGGCTCCCATGGCCCTGATCGCTGGGGAGATCTACCTGTTTGACAGCTGGGTCGTTGACCTTTTTATTAATTAATAAAAATTTATACTTTGGTAAAATTTCTCTAATAACCTGTTTGACAGCTCCCCAGCGATCCCGGCAGGTCGGTATCTCTGTCGGTATCGCTGGAGCGGTCGTTATGTGTGACTGGGCCTTTAATCATCCTCCACCCTGGAGCCATGTGGAGTCTTCTTTTCCTAAAAGTTAGACCCTGTAAGAAGCCGTATTACAGCTGTGTGCAAGCAGCCATTATGTGGCAGACCTCGCTGTAGCTGGGTGAGCTCTTGTATGGATTTCTACTGTAAGTGAACTGTCTTCTAATCATTTTTTTTCTCTTGCAGAGGATGTGACTCCCATCCCATCAGACAGCACCCGCAGAAAGGGCGGTCGCCGTGGTCGTCGTCTGTAGTTATCCAGCCATGTCCATCAATTGTTAATAAAATATCCAGACCAAAACACGCCTCACTTTCTATATTACTGTAATGTGTAAATTATTATTCTGTATTGGAAACGCATCCATGTGTAACTAGGGATCTAAGATATAATGCTTCTACTTAGGAGAGTGACTTGTCAGGTCTGGTAGGCCAGTATGAGATGTAAAGGGTGCAATGCGCCTCGGAGAGATTTCAAATGCAAATTGCCTCTTCAAAGAGGACATCAACTCTAGCGCCACCTATTGTATGTGGCAATCCTAAAAGTCAACGTTAACCATTTAAGGATATAAGCCAAACCAGAATCTTAGTTTGCAGACTTGGTGTTTTGGGGTATTACCCCCTCATCAGTGCAAAGTATGAGATCTAATTTGGAATTTTTTTTCCCCCAATGTGGAGCTTAGTGTTACTACATGGTGTTTTTTTTTTTTTTTTTTTTTTTGCCTTCCTCTGGATCAACATGTTAGGCTATGGGTTGAACTAGATGGACTTAAGGTCTTCCTTCAACCTTAAATACTATGTTACTATGTAATTTGCCTAAAGGCCCCGGTACATGGCATGACATTGGAACAATGTCTGCAACGATTTTGTGGGCGCGTGGTCGTTGCAGACATCGCTTTGACACCGTTGGTGAGATGTCATATGTCTAGATATCGTGGATGACGCACCAATGATGTTGTGAGCAGCTATTGTTCACACAACCCAGCGAACAATCCCTGCTCATTGGTGTGAATGGGTGAAGTTGTCCACGACATAGTTATCGCGGTGTCACACACAACGATCTAGCCGGTTGGTGTATCGGTGATCGTGAGGTTCTCAAAGCTGCGATCAACGATCCAACAACTTATCGTTGTTGATTCTCTGTGTTACACGCAACGACGTCCTAACGATGTCACTGGCATGCCTCCAAACCCACGATGTATCAGCGACATCGTTAACCGTGTTGTGCCGTGTAACGGTACCTAAGGGGTAACGTTTCTCCTTCTAGAGAGTGACATGTCATTAAAGTCCTCTGAAGAGACAATTGCCATGTTTAACTAGTCCCTGTGACCTCTGCTTTATAGGGGACCTGTCACTTGACAATTATTTGGGTCTGTTGTAATTGTTGCTGTTCTTCTGAATCAGATGTTGCTTCTCTTAGGTTTTTGCTCTTCCTTGTTACTGATGTGGCCCCAAATACAGTGTGTGAACGCAGCCTTAATCTATTAAACAATTGGCACCTCACCCGGATAAGCGGGGTCTCGTCTCACCCCTACAGTGGTGCACGTCACTTCCACTGAACCATTTTGGAAAGTAATACGTATAAATGAAGACTGTGCTCCACATAGCCGGTGGCATAGCATGCTTGAAAAAGATCTTGTTAGTTAGAAACCTTGCACTTGAGATGGTGGAATAAAGGATAATTTGCTATACAATCAGTTATGGGAAATGCTGTCTTCATCTATACGTTCATATCTAAATCTAGTCTCAGCTGATTGGGCGAGACCTCAAGATCACATTCATAGGATTGAGGATCACTCCCCGCTTTGCTGAATAGACTATTTCCTTGTCGTCCAATATTTACATCCCTATAACGGGGCCACATCTGAGGAACAGAGGCGCAGAAACAAAAACAGATTAATCAGAACAGCAACGTTTTAAGCCAGGCAAGAGATGGGTCCTCTCAATACCGCTGTGATGTTATACCTCATGGAAAGGAAAGGTTTGCAGGTTCTGAAAGAAAACTGACATAATTGTAAAGCGCTGTGGAATATGTTGGTGCTATGTAGATAAGATTATTATAATTTTCCAAGTTATGGGTAGCCTCTTGTTAAGTTTTGCTTTGTGCCTTTTTTCTGGCCAATGCAACGCTGCACTTGAGATGCTACTGCACACCAAGTGGGGTCATTGTCGAGGCTAATGTCTGTCATGTTGGATTTAAAACTTGGGGCCCCGTTACATGGGGCGTCATCAGCGCCGATGACGTGGGGGCGTGGCCTATTGCCGACGTCATCGCCCCTACGTCGCCTCATGAAGGGGCGATTTTTTTTTTTTTTTTTTTTTAATCAGATTTATTTTATTAGAAACATTAACATCTTACAAAAAAGTGCATATACATTACGTTTTCCAATTTTCGTATAATATTCCAATACAGTTTCTTTATCTCCCCTCCCCCCTCCCTCTCAACCCAATAAAAAGAACTAACACTTTCCCTCCCCTAAACCAGACAGCGATTCCAAATTATATACAAACATTACATATTGCATGTTCTAGAAATCATTGATTCTTTTTAGTATCTAGTATCAGTACCTAATCCCTTCTATACAATACCAAATTAAACCCTCTGTTACTATCGATATTACGATTCTTTCCACGGCGCCCAGAGTCTCTCCTGGAACTTGGTGTTCTTTCTTTTAAAATAAATTCTTTCCTCCAGTTTTACCACATAATTAACCTGTCTAATAAACTCCTGTCTAGAAGGCGGATCCTTTTGAATCCAATATTTAGCTATTCATTTCCTAGCTATGTATAAAAGGCGGGCGATAGCCATCTTCCCAATGTTATCTATCACAATTTCTTCTACATACCCCAGAACGCAGACTACTGGGTCTCTCGTGACGACACATTTATATTTCCCTTCTATCGGTAAGGACTACTATCCAAAAGGATACAAGTCTCGGCCATCCCCAGATCATATGTAGGACACCCGCCGCCTCTGACCCACATCTCGGACATTCCGAATCCGTGCGTACCCCTATTTTGTAAAGAAACTCCTGGGATCTATATGCCCTGTGAATGAGCAGAAGCTGGGACATTCTCCCTGGTTCAGTTATCGATAATTTGGGGATGTACTCCAATACGGTTTCCCATTTATCATCTGATATGGGTCCCACGTCTGCCTCCCACTTTCCCTTTGCCAACATAGGGTATTTCAAGAGAAATGTATGAAGGAGGTCCGCATATACCGTAGAAATCACTCCTTTCGTTCTTCCCGACATGCAAATAAAATCTAGAACAATATCTCTCGATACACACAGACCCCCCACTCTCCTCTGCTTTGTGAAAGCGTGTTGAATCTGTACATACTGAAACCCATTTCTGTCAGTCATTTGGAACTCTGACTTCAAACGACTTGAGAACATGGCGGTCAACCAGCTGATGAAAGTACACTATCCCTTTCTGTATCCAATCCTTAATTCCCCCAGTTTATGGAATTCACTTAAATACTCATTACCCCAGATAGGCGTGTATGTTGTCATCCCTGTAATCCCTCTAAGTTTCTTCACCCACAACCTGTGCAAGAGTCCAAATGTGGGCACATCCTTCCACCTTTCCCAAACAGACCAATTTCCAATCCCTGCACCAAGGGTCTCCTGTGGATATATGCTTCAAGTATTGCTTGTAATGAACCCTTACTTGCCCTCTCTGCCCATCCCCTTATATGCTGGGACTGTGCTGCTAGGAAATAAATCAATGGATTAGGCAGGGCAAGCCCCCCTTCCTCCTTGGGTCTTTGTAGGGTCTCCAATTTTATTCTCGGCTGCCCACCTCCCCATACTAGATCCCTAAATATCGCATTTAAACGCTGAAATATTGATTGGGGAATCCATATTGGAGAATTGTGTAATATATAAAGCAACTTTGGCGTCAACACCGTTTTAATTAGATTAGCGCGACTCACCGCCGAAAGGCGCAGCTTTCTCCATGTCAACGCCTTTTCTTTCAAGTGTCCTATAGTAGGTTGTATGTTAAGGCTCAAATATTCCGTAACTGGCATCGCAATTTTAATACCTAGGTATTTAAACATTTTTACTGTCATACGCGTATGGGCCATCTCATCCCTTTCCGGACTCCCCACATTGTCCACCTTCATCAGGCATGACTTCTCCCAGTTTATCCGCAGTCCAGACAGTCGTCCAAATCGATCAATGATGTCTATGGCATTGGTCAGTGATTCCCTTGGGTCCTGTAGAAACAGTAAAATGTCATCAGCGTAGAGGGCTATCCTCTCCTCCACCGATCCGTATCGGAATCCATTTACTGACTCCGTCTGCCGGAATATTGCCGCAAGCGGTTCCATGGCCAGGGCGAACAGCAACGGAGAGAGGGGGCAACCTTGTCTTGTGCCTCTTGATAAGTTAAATGTATAAGGCTATGTGCACATCTGACGTTTGTGCATCTCTGCAGACCGTCCAAAAACCTGGGTTTTTTTTAGCAGAAACTGAGTTTTCTGTGCTCAGCAGTGTCCCTAGTTTTTTGCTCTTGTTTTCTGCTGGGTTTTGTCGGCTGTTTTTCTGAGCGGTTTTAAAAACTGAGTTTTTAGTGCACTTGTTCAGCTGAAACCGGTGGAAAAACGGAGAAAGAAGTCACTTGCTCTATTTTTGGAAAACGGTGCTAAAACTCAGTTTTGACTGAGAAAACTCAGTTTTGACTGAAAACGACCAGAAGAAAACCGTTCTAATGAAGACAGAGTTTTCTAAAATCCATTGACTAGCATGTTAATCCAACCGGAGGATAGGATTAACATAAATTAACATAAAACTGAGCGGAAAACGCCGACGGAAAACGTCCAAAAGCAGCCCACAAAACGACTGATGTGCACATACCCTTAGACCTCTCTCCGTTTACCCTAATCCGAGCCATCGGGGAGGAGTACAACAGCCGCACCCACGCCGTAAAGACCGGACCAAAGCCCATGTGATGTAAAACCCGCCAAAAATACTCCCAACTCCACACTGTCGAAGGCTTTGTGTGCGTCTAAAGACACCACCACTCTATGCCCAGAATTGTCCGCCTTCATTTGAACATTTAAGAACAGTCGTCTCAAATTAATGGCTGTTGACCTATCTGGCATAAACCCGGTCTGATCCGGATGAATAACACAATCACCCGGGTCAGACGGTTCGACAACACCTTAGCCAACAGTTTGACGTCCGTCGACAGTAAGGATATGGGTCTATATGACTCCGGCGATGTGGGATCTTTATTTTCTTTTGGTATTACCACTATAGTCGCCTCCCTCATAGAAGCCGGTAACTGTCCCTGCTCCAATGCTGACAACAAGACATCTTTCAACCTGGGCAACAACACCTCCCCAAAATGTTTGTAAACTTCTATCGGTAAGCCATCCGCCCCAGGTGCTCATAGAAGCCAAAGCTTCCTCCAGTTCCTCCAATGTTAGGGGTCCCTCCAAAGTGTCCCGATCTATCTCACTAAGTCTAGGCAACCTGGTTCCCCCCAAGAATCCATCAATTATCTCCCCAGCGACCCCCAATTTAGATGTATAGAGTTCGTGATAATACTCAAACACCCGTAGGATCTCGGTCGAGTCCGTCACCAGTCGACCGTCAGGATGAGACAACCCATAGACATAACTTGATTTTTTTGCGCCGCCGCTATAGTGGACAACAAGTGTCCCACTTTCTCTCCTTCCTCATAAAATGCCGTATTTTGAAATTCCACTCTCCTAGCGGCATTAGCCATAAACATTTTGTCAACCTCTTCTTGTGCGGTTTTCATAGTCTGCTGTGCCTCGGCAGTGGGCCCCCTCGCCAACTGTTCCTCTGCCCTCCTCAAAGCCTCCAATGTCCCAGCCTCCGCCTCTGTTTTGGGTTTTACATCTGGATATGTCCGGATCAAGAGACCCTGTATATACGCCTTTGCGGCATCCCATACCACTTCTGTCCCTGCGCTCCCCACATTGTTCCGGAAAAATTCTTCTCTTCCTCCGCTATTTTCAGCATATCCAAATTCCCCAACCAAGCAGGGTGCACCTTCCACTCTTTACCCAGTCCAATTCCCTTCATTCCCATTAGCAGTTCCACTGTCAGGGGTTTATGATCAGATCTAACACGTGGCAAATATACAATCGTCGCTACCCTAGAGTCTAACAGCTTGTTCCCAAAGGCCATGTCTATCCGAGACATAGAGTTGTGAGAGGAGGAGTAACAGGAATACATCTTTATCCCAGCACATCTCACTCTCCACAGGTCCATCAAACCCATTTCTCCCATAAATTTAGCAAACTGCGTATGCTCATCCTTATCATGTCCACCACGTGGCCCACCAGTCCTATCCCACTTCAGATTCAGGACATTATTAAAATCCCCAATAAATAGGACGGGTACTCCGGGCCAATGCCTGGTCAGATCAATGATCTCCAGCAATTTCCCTCCATTGTATGGCGGCGGAAAATAAACCGCTGCCACACAAAGTATCTCCCCAAATATCTTACAAACAGGAAAGACGTACTGGCCATCCTTATCCAGTTTGACCTCCACTCCCTCAAATGGAACCATGGCATGTATCAGTATTGAAACTCCTCTCGAATATGCAGAATATGTGGCATGGTACCCTTTCTGAATCCACCCTCTAGCCAAAACACCAGTTTTCTCTTTAACTAAGGCGGCCGTCACACGCATCAATATAATGCACGATATCGCTTAAGGTTTGTGCGTCGCTGCGTGCGATCAAGCGATTTTACAATGTAAAATCGCTTGATCGTTACATCGCAGATTGGTGAGCCGGAGCTCATATCAAGCGATAAACGCTTGATCAATCTGCTTCATCGTGGTGTATGACACCACGATGAACGATCTCCCAGCGGCAGAGCCTATGCTGGGAGATGGTAACTATGGTAAACATCGGGTTACTAAGCGCCACGCGGCGCCTAGTAACTATGTGTACCATAGTTACCAGCGATCTCGCTGGTCCATATCGCTGGTGAGTCTGTCTGTGTGACAGCTCACCAACGATGTGAACGATATCGTTAGCGATCGCGCGTGCACGTCATCGCTAACAATATCGCTAGCGATATTGAAGCGTGTGACGGCCGCCTTAGTGAGTTTCCATAAGGCAAGTCATAGACAGCTTAAAAGACATAACATTCTGTAAGATAGCTGCTCGTCTACCCCGGTCCGCCAAACCTCTCACATTCCAACTGAAGATTTTAATTTTCTCAGCCATTTTGTAACCCATTTGGCATTCTCATGCAAACTCGTATTATCAAAGTATTGGCCCGCTGTCTTTCCTGAACCCCCCCCTTCCTCTCTCCTACCCCCCCAACCAACCTTAATCATACAGTTAGGGCCAGAAATATTTGGACAGTGACACAAGTTTTGTTATTTTAGCTGTTTACAAAAACATGTTCAGAAATACAATTATATATATAATATGGGCTGAAAGTGCACACTCCCAGCTGCAATATGAGAGTTTCCACATCCAAATCGGAGAAAGGGTTTAGGAATTATAGCTCTGTAATGCATAGCCTCCTCTTTTTCAAGGGACCAAAAGTAATTGGACAATGGACTCTAAGGGCTGCAATTAACTCTGAAGGCGTCTCCCTCGTTAACTTGTAATCAATGAAGTAGTTAAAAGGTCAGGGGTGGATTCCAGGTGTGTGGTTTTGCATTTGGAAGCTGTTGCTGTGACCAGACAACATGCCGTCAAAGGAACTCTCAATTGAGGTGAAGCAGAACATCCTGAGGCTGAAAAAAAAGAAAAAATCCATCAGAGAGATAGCAGACATGCTTGGAGTAGCAAAATCAACAGTTGGGTACATTCTGAGAAAAAAGGAATTGACTGGTGAGCTTGGGAACTGTAAAAGGCCTGGGCGTCCACGGATGACAACAGTGGTGGATGATCGCCGCATACTTTATTTGGTGAAGAAGAACCCGTTCACAACATCAACTGAAGTCCAGAACACTCTCAGTGAAGTAGGTGTATCTGTCTCTAAGTCAACAGTAAAGAGAAGACTCCATGACAGTAAATACAAAGGGTTCACATCTAGATGCAAACCATTCATCAATTCCAAAAATAGACAGGCCAGAGTTAAATTTGCTGAAAAACACCTCAAGAAGCCAGCTCAGTTCTGGAAAAGTATTCTATGGACAGATGAGACAAAGATCAACCTGTACCAGAATGATGGGAAGAAAAAAGTTTGGAGAAGAAAGGGAACGGCACATGATCCAAGGCACACCACATCCTCTGTAAAACATGGTGGAGGCAACGTGATGGCATGGGCATGCATGGCTTTCAATGGCACTGGGTCACTTGTGTTTATTGATGACATAACAGCAGACAAGAGTAGCCGGATGAATTCTGAAGTGTACCGGGATATACTTTCAGCCCAGATTCAGCCAAATGCTGCAAAGTTGATTGGACGGCGCTTCATAGTACAGATGGACAATGACCCCAAGCATACAGCCAAAGCTACCCAGGAGTTCATGAGTGCAAAAAAGTGGAACATTCTGCAATGGCCAAGTCAATCACCAGATCTTAACCCAATTGAGCATGCATTTCACTTGCTCAAATCCAGACTTAAGACGGAAAGACCCACAAACAAGCAAGACCTGAAGGCTGCGGCTGTAAAGGCCTGGCAAAGCATTAAGAAGGAGGAAACCCAGCGTTTGGTGATGTCCATGGGTTCCAGACTTAAGGCAGTGATTGCCTCCAAAGGATTCGCAACAAAATATTGAAAATAAAAATATTTTGTTTGGGTTACGTTTATTTGTCCAATTACTTTTGACCTCCTAAAATGTGGAGTGTTTGTAAAGAAATGTGTACAATTCCTACATTTTCTATCAGATATTTTTGTTCAACCCTTCAAATTAAACGTTACAATCTGCACTTGAATTCTGTTGTAGAGGTTTCATTTCAAATCCAATGTGGTGGCATGCAGAGCCCAACTCGCCAAAATTGGGTCACTGTCCAAATATTTCTGGCCCTAACTGTATAACAATAATAACCTTCTTCTCTACTCCTTCCCACTTCTCCACCCCTTACGTTATCGAACCCCCTTTAACAGAGTGGGTGAATGAAATTAGCCTATACCACTAGCAAAGTAGTCACACTACAACGTCTATTGAGAAATAACCGTTTTCTCAACCAAAGGCCTCTCCCGCCTTAAGTAAATATATGTAAAGAAAAAAAAAAAAAAACACATTTTCATTTGCAGTCGCCGCAGTCAGTCTATCCGTAACCTCATTGTCCTACAGAACCTGCAATTGGAAAGAAAAAGAACAAGAACAAAGGGCACACAGGGTCCATTTCAGACACCTTTCAGCTGTCCTTGAATTCCCGGACTCTCCTTCCGTTTTTCTCAATACAGTCCATAGCCTCCTCCGGGGATTGCAGAAAGTGAATCTTACCCAGCGCAACCAGTCTAAGTTTGGCTGGATACATCATGGAGTACTGCAGGCCCATGTCTCTCAATCTCTTCTTTACTTCTGAGAATTTCATACGCAATTTCTGAACAGTCGGGGAATAGTCCGAAAAGAAAGAAATATGCTGCCCGTCTATTGTCAGATCCTTAATATTCCTGGCCGTACGGAGGATCGTGTCTCTGTCCCTGTAGTTAAGCAATTTGGCCAGCATGGCCCGGGGGGCAGCACCTGGAGGCAGGGGTCTGAGTGGAATCCTATGAGCTCTTTCCACCACAAAGACCTTAGAGAGATTATGCGCTCCGAATTTAGTCAAAAGCCAGTTTTCAATGAATTCTGTAGGGTTGGTCCCTCCGCCTTTTCCGGCAGCCCCCACTATCTTAATGTTGTTCCGGCGTGATCTATTCTCAAGATCATCATTTTTTGCCGTTAGCTCAGTAATCTGCTTATCGAATTTTGATTGGGCTGCTTGTATAGTTACAATACTGTCCTCGGCTGTGCTTACACGCTGCTCCACCTCCCCCGTGCGCACCTCAGCCTTTTGCATAGCTGCTTTAATGCTGGTGATCTCAGCAGAGATTCCTGAGACTTGGAGGGTCAGAGTGGTGAGGCTTTGTTTGCAATAGGACACCACTGTAAATATATCGCTCAAAGAGGGCTCCCCCAGCGTGGCTTCCACAGTATGCTGCATTGCCCCATGCTGTCCTCCCTGTAAGGAATCCACAGTCTCTTGTACCTGCATATCTGTGTCCTGCACCTCCACCTCCTCTTCATTGCCAGGGTCCCCCTCCGTGTCTCCAGTGCTGCTCTCCCCTGCCTCCCTCCTCGCATATTTCTCCAGGCGAGCTGCAGCAGATAATTTCCTGGTATAGGCAGCGTTCGCCCGCGCTGCCTCTTCCCGCGCTTCAGCGCCATCTTGATTTCTGCTGGGCTTCCCGCTGCAGTGTGCGGGTCATCTCACCCTCCTGTGACGCCAGGCTTACTCCCAGGGCTCTCCGCAAGTATGCTGATCGGTTTCCCGATTAATTACAGGCTCTGTGGCGGAGCCTGCAGTGTATGTCGGCGGGAGAGACCAGGCACACACGTCCGCTCACATAGCAGGCTAGGCCACGCCCCCGAAGGGCGATGTTTCTGGTGCCTGGAGATCACTATGGCCAGAGAATACCTAATTCCCGCTTCTCTCGACTCGACCACTTGTGCTGCTCTTGCAGCTTCTAATGCCCTTTGGCTCAGACAGTGGTGGGCAGATTCAGCATAAAAAAAGTCACTAACCAGCCTCCCTTATCAAAGCGGGTGACTTTTTGGCGAAAGGTTAGATAAACTCATCTCGGACGTGACCGGAGGGAGAAGTACCTCGCTCCCCCAGCACAAACCGACGCCCTTCTTTTAAAAGAAACAACCATGTTTTCGTCCCTATTGTTCCTCTTTCGGCTGGACGTCTTCTCAAGCGTCTACATCCGCGTATGGAGAGGAGCACTCAGTCGTCATACAAGACGAATTAGAACTGGCAATCCAGGCCAAAGCAGCCTAGATACAAGGGATCCAGATCCCATCGTTTCTCCTCTTCATGACTCTCACTCATCCCCGGAAGACACTCCCATTATCGGCGGTTGCATACGCTTATTCCGTCGTGTCTAGCAGTCTGCCACTGATGACAGATGGGTCAAAGATCTCGTGTCTTCCAGTTACTACATAGAATTCACGTCCCGCCCTCCAAACTGTTTCTTCCCCTCCCACCCTCTGACGTCGGCAAAACGAGCTTGCGCCTTTCTCCACGCAATCTCATCGCTCCGACTTGCAGGGGTAATCGCTCCCGTAAAGGACTCTAAACGTTTCAGAGGTTTTCATTCAAACCTCTTCATGGTTCCCAAGAAGGACGAGTCGGTGCGCCCCATCCTGGACCTAAAACATCTAAACAGATACGTTTGTTCGGATTGTATCAAGACAGTCAGTGGAGAGCGAACGTTTGGCACTTGGACCGCGCATGACACTATGTCCCATGTGACTGCATAGCTTTCACTGGAATCCAGACAGCGACCACAGTGAAGGGGCTGGCCTTTATCTCCAGTTATCTGTGTGTGTAACTGGGCCTTGTCAGCAGGTTTTTGCTATGTAAGCTGAGAACAGCATGCTGCAAGGTTTAAAAACAAAAATAAACTGTGCCTCTCTTATCAAGCTCTGTGCTATTGTTTGCTTAAACTAAAGGCTTTATCACCTGGTGATTACCTTGACATGATTACTAGCGTATATCACATCCATGGCAGTCCTGCACACCCCCTCACTGTCAATGCACAATCTCTATAGAGCCTGGTGTGGGCAGGGGAAGCTCTCTCAGCTCTGCTGCATGGGTAAAACTCTATCTTAGATTGTGTTAGAATGGCTTCAGTCATTAATCTATGTCTGGGTGTTATGTTTGACTCTGATCTTTCCTTCACATCACATATACAATCCCTCGCCCGCTCTTGCCGCTTGCACCTGAAGAACATCTCTAGAATTCACCCCTTTCTCACCTTGGAAACCACAAAACCCTGACTGTGGCCCTGATTCACTCCCGCCTTGACTATTGTAATTCTCTTTTAGTTGGCCTCCCCTGCACTAGACTTTCTCCTCTCCAGTCCATCCTTAATGCAGCAGCCAGGATCACCTATCTAGCGAACTGTTACTTGGATGCTTCTGCTCTATGCCAATCACTGCACTGGCTGCCTATATACTATAGGATCCAATTCAAACTGCTTGTTCTCACCCACAAAACTCTTCACAGTGCAGAGTGGTGCTCCACTGGTCAGGAGGCCACGGAGGGGTACTGCACCCTCAAAAGAGTGTGTAGTATTCCTGTGACCGAGGAATTAGGATGCTGCATAAGGGACCCCCATAACACCCATTCACACACACACCCTAGAGCAGGGGACTGTGGGTGGACCCGCTGTAGAGAGGACCCAGTCCCTGGTAGAAGCTCAGACTGGGTAGAAAAGTGTGTGGGTGGGAGGAGAACTAGGACAGGACAAGTAAGAGAGGATAGAGATGTGAGGAGAGAGACGCCATCGGGACAGAGGGGAACTCTAGGGGCACCAGGTGTTGCGGTGCGCCCGAATCCAGAACCAGTACGACTACCGACTGGAGGGGTTCAGTCCCGGAATGGAGGACCAGCTCTGACCGCGGTGCGGGTGTCCATCCGCAAGCCGCAAAACCGGAGGCCTGAGCATCTTTAGGAAGTCGAGCCGAACACCCAGCGCACCTAGAAAAAGGCACCATATAGGGTCTAGGAGGGACACAGAAAGAGTCTTCCATCGAGAGATCCGTGGGAGCTGGCTACAGGCTCTGCGCGCAGGCGTGCTAAAGGGAGACAGGAGAGCGAGCGCAGGGAGGGACCGGACAGGAACGGCAGGTAAACCACTGAGGGTCCTGAGTAAAGCATCCTAAGCCCCGGTGACTACCCAGGCCAGACAGACCCGAGAGAATTGCGCAATTGACGATCTGCCAGTAAACTTGTACAGAATAAAAAGACTGTGTGGCGTCCTTTACTATCTCCACCTGAGGAGCCGCGACCGCAGCAGGGAGGAGGATCAATGACAAGGCCTGGTGTAGCTGCATCCCTGTGTAAATAAAAGGCTGTCTCACAACTCCCACCATCTACTACTGCCCCGGGGATTCCCCTCCACCTATGGGGAGTGTAACCATCTAGCTGTTCCGCCATAACCCTGGAGGTCGGTCCCGCAGCGCCAGTAACATTAACGGAACCATAGGTGGAGTCGCGAAACACTTATTTTCTTTTTATTGACTCTTTTCAGCGACCACCAGGGCCACGGGATTGGGCACAGGCTCCGTGACATTTCCCGTGAACTACACTGCCCGGAACCGTGTACCCCACGGCCCTGGGGCGGGTCAGCAGCACCCCCCTACATCTCATTCCTCATCTCTGTCTATCACCTCCACCCATTCTCTTCGCTCTTTAGACTCACTTCCGCATTAATCCAAACCTCCCACTCCCGGCTCCAAGACTTCTCCCGAGCTGCACCAATTCTCTGGAATGCTCTACCCCAAGAAACTAGGTGTATACACAACTTACATGGTTTCAGGTGATTCCTAAAAACACATCTTTATAGGGCGGCCTAGCATTATTCCTAGTCAGAGTCATCTAGACATAGCCTATCCGCTCCACCAGTCTCAAGCGGATCACAAATAATGGTTGGTGGCCACTTATGCTGCTCCTAACTTTTCCTCATCTCCCTTAAGTTGACTATACCATCATTGTAAATAGGCCCCTGTACTTTGTGTCACCCCCATATCACTGTTAGATTGTAAGCTCTTATGAGCAGGGCTGTCATTACTTTGCTCTAATTATTGTATTGAATTATGCTTTGTATTTCTGATAACTGTTTTTTATGATTGTTTGAATATGAATCTCTGAATTGTGAAACACCGCAGAATATGTTGGTGCTAAAGATTATTATTATTATCTATGTGATACATCATTGGATTCAGGGTTTATTTTTCTATGTAATGTTGCTGTCAGAAGAGGAAGCAAAAACCTGCTGACAGATTCCCTTTAAGGTTCTCCTGCCGTAACCATCCTCCGTCACAAGGTGGCGCCACGTGAGCACAGACATGTAGTCATTGACGGCTGCCTGTTTGTAGGCGCCTGGATCCTTTTCCGCAGGTCTCGCAAGTTTCACGACTAAATGTTTTTGGGTTTTGCTTTCCTGTAACGTACAGGTGCACATCGATGTATTTAGGTTCTAGTGTGAATCTGTGCAGGACCCCTATAAAGATCTGGCATCACCACCACAAGAGGTAGGAAGAATTGGGGGAAGAGGGAACATATGGGGCGCTGTGCAAGCCGAGCTCCAGACAATGGGGAGAAATGGAGGAGACGTAGATCGGAATGTGGCAGAACCTGGACAATCCCTTTTATTTATCATTATTTCCTGGAATTGTGGCACCTGTGATTATGTGGTCAAGGAGGAGGGGAGGGGACTTTCCATGGGATATTCTCCCGTCCTTCCACCACCTCCTCAGTGGAAAACCAAAAAGGTTCCCATGAACAAAGAGGATTTATATCTGTAGATCTTGGAATAATGAGAATTTCCACAATTGGATGGGTTATAAAAAAATGTTCCGTTCTGAGATAATCTCATATACAATATTTTTTGGACTATAAGACTCACTGGACCATAAAATGCACCCGGGTTATAGAGGAGGAAAATAGGAAAAAACATTGAAACTAAAACTGGGTCATGGGGGGCACTATTATGGGAAGGGAGATCTGCTGATGACCGTTATGGCTGTAATGTCCCCATTTTCTGTACTTATGTCCCTCATATTGTTATATGTCCCCATCCTGATATATATGATCCCCTATCTGTTATATGTCCCCCATCCTGGTATATGTTACCTATCCTGATATGTACCGTATGTCCCCCTTCTGGTATATGTTACCCATCCTGCTGTATATGTCCCCTATCCTGGTATATGTTCCCCATCCTAATATGTACAGTCAGACACATCCATTACACAGTACATAGCAAGGACACATATATAAGATTATCTCAGCACAGGAGATGTGGTATGATCAGGCCATGTCCCTGTACGGTCAGACACATCCATTACACAGTACATAGCAGGGGCACATATATAAGATTATCTCAGCACAGGAGATGTGGTATGATCAGACCATGTCTCTGTACGGTCAGACACAGCCATTACACAGTACATAGCAGGGACACATATATAAGATTATCTCAGTACAGGAGATGTGGTATGATCAGACCATGTCCCTGTACAGTCAGACACATCCATTACACAGTACATAGCAGGGACACATATATAAGATTATCTCAGCACTGGAGATGTGGTATGATCAGATCATGTCCCTGTATGGTCAGACACATCCATTACACCAGGGGTCTCAAACTCATCTGGGTTGGTGGGCCGCACATAGAAAAACATTTATATCGGGGGGCCGCATCCCTTGTAGGACTGATATTTTTAGTAATACCAGAATTTTTTGCTCAATGTAGGAAAGTACAAATAATGATCCCCTTCTTGTAGTAATGTCCCCATTTTGTAGTAATGTCCTTTTCTACTGATGTCCCCCATCCTGATCCCCTTTTCTAGTGATGTCCCCCATCCTGATCCCCTTTTCTAGTGATGTCCTCCATCCATCCTGGTCCCCTTTTGTAGTGATATCCCCATACTGATCTCCTTTTGTAGTGAGGTCTCCCATCCTGATCCCCTTTTGTAGTCATGTCCCCTTCCTGATCCCCTTTTCTAGTGATGTCCCATCCCAATCCCCTTTAGTAGTGTTGTCCCCCATCCCGATCCCCTTTAGTAGTGTTGTCCCCCATCCCGATGCCCTTTAGTAGTGATGTCCCTCATCCCGGTTCCCTTTTGTAGTGATGTCCCCATCGTGATACCCTTTTCTAATGATATCCCCCATCCTGATCCCCTTTTCTAGTAGTGATGTCCCCCATCCTGATCCCCTTTTCTAGTAATGTCTCCCATCCTGATCCCCCTTAGTAGTGATGTCCCCCATCCTGGACCCCTTTTGTAGTGAGGTCCCGCATCCTGGTCCCCTTTTGTACTGATGTCCCCTATCCTGATCCCCTTTTCTAGGTATGTCCCCCATCCTGATCTACTTTTATAATGATGCCCCATCCTGTTTTACCTTCTTTTTACACACTTACATACACCCTCACACACATACCCACACACACACTCTGTCATACACACACACACACACACACTCATACACACACACTTTTATACACTTATCCTCACTCACAAATGCACACCCTCACACACTAACCCTCATAGACACACCCTCACACACACTCACTTCTCACTTTAATGATGCATCGCTCCAGTGCAGGGGGCCGCCACGGACCCAATTGTGCTGCCTTCCCGCCTCCGCTGTGCTATGACTTCCTCCAGCCACTGCTCAGACAAGCTCTGTTGCTCAGCAAGATCAATGTAATCTGCCAGCCAGAGGCCCGCATATGACATCATATTCCGCCATCAGCTGCGGACCTCTCATTGGCTGGCAGCTTGCATTGATCTTGCTGAGTGGCAGAGCTTGTTAGTGCCGCGGACAGAAGTCATCACACAGCGGGGACTGCAGCGGACCGCTGCACTGGAGTGATGCATCATTAAGTTGTCCAAGGTGCCGCGGGCCGCATAGTGAAGCCCCAGGGGCCGCATGCGGCCCTCGGGCCGCGTGTTTGAGACCCCTGCATTACACAGTACATAGCAGGGACACATGTATAAGATTATCTCAGCACTGGAGATGTGGTATGATCAGACCATGTCTCTGTATGGTCAGACACATCCATTACACAGTACATAGCAGGGACACATATATAAGATTATCTCAGCACATGAACTTTTTTTTTAAACATGCTATTGTGGAAATTATTATTATTACAAGATTTATTGAATGAAATACTTTTTAAGACTAAGTGCATAAAATCAGATGAGGCAAAATTGACTGATGTGACTTATTTGTGGCTGGAAGTGCTCAGGAGTGTGAGCACAGATTGTAGACAAGTGCAAAGTGACTGCAAAATGTGCCAGTTACCATCTGTTCAGTAATTGAAGAGCATCTCTATGCCACGTCTGCTGAACTGCCAATGCCAGCCCCCGACATGACTGCTCATCAACAGCAAAGCAATAAAGACGACCTTCAGCTTGCAGTAACTCAGTTGCATGAATATATCAAATATAAGTTCGGCTGAGCTGCAATACCTGACACAACCAGTGGGCAAGGATGGCGCTGTTTCAAGAATAGAGTTTCTTAAATAATCTCTCTTTATGATATGACCCCTCACTGCTACAAAGAAAAATCTAATTATCCCCAATTACGCTAATTAAAAAACAAAGCGTCACATACAGTTATTATATCTTGTCTTGAACGAGGATGATGAGCAGAATTATCATTTTCTCCAGAAAGCAGAAATGGGTGATGATGAGGGTAACTTCATCCATCACTGGGAATCCCCTAATATTCATCTATATTCAACTTCAGAAGAAATAAAAAGGGAAAATTCCAAATGTCACAGGGTATTGTACCGCACCCTGCTTCATGACTACCGCAGCCTGCTATGTGGATACCACAGCCTGATTCATGGCTACCGCTGCCTACTTCATGGATACCGCATTGTTTCATGGATACTACAGCTGCTTCATGGGTACCACGCCTTGCTGCATGGCTACCGCAGTCTGCTTTGTGGATACCGCAGCTGTCATCATGGCTACCGCAGCCTGCTTCATGGATACCACAGCCTGCTTCATGTATACCGCGGCCTGCTTCATGTATACCGCGGCCTGCTTCATGTATACCGCGGCCTGCTTCATGTACACCACAACCTGCTTCATGTATACTGCGGCTGGCTTCATGGATACCGCAGCCTGCTTGGTAGCTACCGCGGCTTGCTTTGTGGATACCGCATCCAGCTTCATGGCCAGTGGCCTAACTTCAGGCCCAGGGGCCCTCGATGCGAAAGCTCCAACGGGCCCCATTATTGGAAATCTTTAATAGCATTAGTCTTTTTCTATAGGCCAAAGGACTTTGGGCCCCTCTAGCTGCAAGGCCCAGTGCGATCGCAACCCCTGCACCTGTTTGTAGTTACGCGCCCTGTTCATGGCTACCACAGCCGCTTCATGGATACTGCAGCCGGCTTCAAAGCTACCGCAGCCTACTTCGTGGATACTGCAGCTGGCTTCGTGGATACCGCACCCTGCTTCATGGATACCACAGCCTGCTTCATGGGCACCACAGCACTGCTTTATGGATACTGCAGCTTGCTCGATGATTACACAGTCTGCTTCATGGATACTGCAGCCGGCTTCATGTATACCACAGCCAGCTTCATGGATACGCAGCCTGCTTTGTGGATACCGCAGCCAGCTTCATGGCTACCACAGAATGCTTCATGGGTACCACGGCTTGCTGCATGGCTACCGCAGCTGCTTTGTGATACCGCAACCTGCTTCGTGGATACCGCAGCCTACTTCATGGATACCACAGCCTGCTTCATGGTACCACAGCCTGCTTCATTGGACCACTGCATGCTTCATGGATACCGCAGCCTACTTCGTGGATACTGCAGCTGGCTTCGTGGATACCGCACCCTGCTTCATGGATACCACAGCCTGCTTCATGGGCACCACAGCCTGCTTTATGGATACTGCATCTGGCTTCATGCATACTGTGGCCTTCTTCGTGGCTACTGCAGACTGCTTTGTGGATACCGCAGCCTGCTTCATGGCTACTACACACCCAGCTTCATGGCTACCGCAGCCTGCTTGATGGATACCGCAGCCTGCTTGATGGATACACAGCCTGCTTTGTGGATACCACAGCCATCTTTATGGCTACCGCAGCCAGCTTTATGGCTATCGCAGCCTGCTTTATGGATACCGCACCCTACTTCCTGGATAACACAGCCTGCTCCATGGATATCGCAGCCTGCTCCATGGATACTACAGCCGGCTTCATGGATACCGCAGCCTGCTTTATGAATACCAAAGCTACCGCAGCCTACTTCGTGGATACTGCAGCCGGCTTCATGCTACTGCAGCCTGCTTCATGGATACTGCAGCTTGCTCGATGGATACCACAGCCTGCTTCATGGATACTGCAGCCGGCTTCATGTATACCACAGCCAGCTTCATGGATACCGCAGCCTGCTTTGTGGATACCGCAGCCAGCTTCATGGCTACCACAGAATGCTTCATGGGTACCACGGCTTGCTGCATGGCTACCGCAGGCTGCTTTGTGGATACCGCAACCTGCTTCGTGGATACCGCAGCCTACTTCATGGATACCACAGCCTTCTTCATGGTACCACAGCCTGCTTCATGGGTACCACAGCCTGCTTCATTGGACCACTGCATGCTTCATGGATACCGCAGCCTGCTTTGTGGCTACTGCAGCTTGCTTTGTGAATACCGCAGCCAGCTTCATGGCTACCACAGCCTGCTTCATGGCTACCGCAGCCTGCTTCATGGATAGCGCAGCCAGCTTCGTGGCTACTGCAGCCTGCTCATGAATACCGCAGCCGCTTCATGGATACTGCACCCTGCTTCATGGCTACCACAGCCTGCTTCATGGCTACCGCAGCCTGCTTCATGGCTACCACAGCCTGCTTCATGGATAGCGCAGCCA
This sequence comes from Allobates femoralis, assembly GCA_033576535.1. NCBI lineage: Eukaryota > Metazoa > Chordata > Amphibia > Anura > Aromobatidae > Allobates > Allobates femoralis. Next base: position 599,751,041 of record JARQOC010000004.1, read on the forward strand.
GCTTCATGGCTACTGCAGCCTGCTTCATGTATACCGCAGCCTGCTTTATGGATACCATGGCCTGCTTCGTGGCTACCGCAGCCTGCTTTGTGGATACCAAAGCCAGCTTCATGGCTACCACACCCAGCTTCATGGCTACCGCAGCCTGCTTCATGGCTACCGCAGCCTGTTTCATGGATACCACACCCTGCTTCATGTATACTGCGGCCTGCTTCATGGATACCGCAGCCAGCTTTTGGCTACCGCAGTCTGCTTCATGGCTATCGCAGCCTGCTTTATGGATACTGCAGCCTGCTCCATGGATACCACGGCCTGCTTCATGGATACCGCGGCCTGCTTCATGGATACCGCAGCCTGCTCCATCGATTACTACAGCCAGCTTCATGGATACCGCAGCCTGCTTTATGAATACCAAAGCGTGCTTCATGGATACCACGACCTGCTTCATGGATACCGTAGCCTGCTTCATGGACACCACGGCCTGCTCCATGGGTACCGCACCGGCCCTTCATGGATACGCAGCCAGCTTCATGGTATCAGACTGCTTCATGGATACCGAGGCCAGCTTCATGGATATCACAGCCAGCTTCATGGATACCGTGGCCAGCTTCATGGATACCGGGCCAGCTTCATGATACCTGCCCGTTCATGGATACCGCAGCCGGCTTCATGGATACGCAGCCAGTGTCATGGATACCGCAGCCGACTTCATGGATACCGCGGAAGATGAATTTGACCCCCAGCTGGTCGCCAGGTGACTTGGGCCACAGGAGGATCGGTTGTGAAGCGGTACCAGGGCCCAGAGTGGAGGGGAGACCTCTCTAAACTAGAAGAGGGCAATGAAGTTAAAAAAAAATATTTTATATTGCCGGGGTCTGCCTTACTCACCTGGAAAATGATGAATCCAGATGGGTCCCAGAACCAGTAAGGGGCCCTTCATATAGCTCCCCTGCAGCTCTGCAAAAACTCCAACACTCCCCCAGAGTGAGAGCATGGGGGAAAAGATAGCTGGGACTCTGTAGAGCATCTCTATGCTACGTCTGCTGAACTGCCAATGCCAGTCCCCGACATGATTGCTCATCAACAGCAAAGCAATAAAGACGACCTTCAGCTTGCAGTAACTCAGTTGCATGAATATATCTGTGGTTTGTTCAAATAAGTTCGGCTGAGCTGCAATACCTGACACAACCAGTGGGCAAGGATGGCGCTGTTTCAAGAATAGAGTTTCTTAAATAATCTCTCTTTATGATATGACCACAGGAGGAACACAGTGCACCAGTGGGTGAAGACAACTTACAGGGGGAGAAGACAGCACATATGGGGGTGAAAAACAAAGCATACAGGGGGATTATATATATGGGATTGTATTGTACATATACAGCCCACAGCCTCTTTATTATATATACACAGCCCACAACCTCTGTGTTATAATCCTGAATTGTGGTATGTGTTAAAGGGACCCATTAAGACTCTTTCGCCTGGGGCCCACAAAACCCTGGAGCTGGTCCTGGTGGAAGGTATATGATGGTGTGGGGTGCTCTGTGTGGGGTATATTGTGGAGGTATATTATGCAGAGGGTTGGTGTAGGGGGTATATTATGGGGAGGGGTGATGAAGGAGGCATATTATGGGGAGGGGCAGTGTAGGGGTTATTTTATGGGGTGGGTTGGCGTAGGGGGCATATTATGGGGAGGGGCAGTGTAGGGGGCATATTATGGAAAGGAACAGTATAGGGAGTATATTATGGAGAGGGGTAGTGTAGGGAGTATATTATGGAGAGGGGTAGTGTAGGGAGTATATTATGGAGAGGGGTAGTGTAGGGAGTATATTATGGAGATGGGTAGTGTAGGGGGCACATTATGGAGAAGGGGGATATGTTATGGGCAGTGGAAGTGTGGGAGGGATGTTATAGAGAGGGACAGTCTGGTTTTTTTTGTGCAGGAAGTATAGTGAGGGGCAGTTATTTAGTCAGAGGCGCAACATGGGAGATATTTATATTTTAGTGGCAGTATAATGATACTTTTTATTTTTAAGGGCATCCTGTCAGGAAGTGCTGCTAAAGATGGGGCTATGGGAGAGAAATCTAACCATGGTGCCTGTGCTACATGGAGACAAAAGGAATGGAAACAACTCCAGTCAGAGAATATGCCATCTATAAGGTACCTTTTTGGAAATGTTTGTGATACTGACTATGTCTCATCAGTACTTTGGTTCCTGTATGGTCCGCAGTCTGAAGATGATGGTAACAACAACTCCAGGCATCTCCTTACCATTGTTAAGTACATACTGGGAGGTAAAGGTTCATGTCATACAAGTGTATCATGGGACTGATCTGTCACTGAAATGGATCACTGTATTCAGCTTCACACTGCATTCATGTACTGATGGTTGTTTTGGCCCATTATTCAGCTACTGACAGTGGTTCAAATCCTACATTCATCTACTGACTGTGGTTCTGCTACTGCATTTATCTACTGATGGTGGTTCAGACCTTGCATTCATCTACTGACTGTGGTTCTGTCACTGAATTTAACTGCTGACTTTGGTTCTGATCTTGTACACATGTAGCAAACCATAGCATTCTTTATGGCTATATTAAAACTGAAAATGATATACCTCTATATGCAATATCTGAAGTAATGTAGGCAGGTGCAGGTGTGACCAGTACAGAGCATTATAAATCGCTGTACTGTGTACAGAGATCAGATGTTACAAAATACCCATTGTAATATACTATCAGATGTCTGTAGTCACAGTATATCATAAACCAGTCATGGAGACTCCTGTGTACTGGGTGTCATATACTATGTACAGATATCAGATGTTCTATATAGATATGTGACTGCAGACCCGTGAATCCTCACATTGCTCGCAGCGCTGTGGTGATTTGGTGGTGTGTAAATGTAAGTATGTGATTTGCAGACATGCAGTCACATGCCAACTAGACTTGCCTGGCCTCACTTAATTCACCTTCATTGAGCAAGGCCAGAAACACTCTAGTCATAATGTGGCCAGCAGTATACATATCACATACTTGGGATTAGGTGACCACTCATTCCCGCTGCCGGCACCAGAGAATCCTCACAGTGCGCACGATGTAAGAATTCACATATAATGACTGTAGACTTGTAGCTTAAAATCTGATGGATCATGGACTCATGGGCCGCTGCTATGTGCTCGCCCCCAGGCTAAAACATGCCAGCCATCCCCTGGTTGTCTGAGTAGTGGACATCTCCTTTAAGGCCATTTAAAAAATGTTATAGTGAAAATGAAAAGGGTTTTACGTGTTTGCAAATTTCCCAGCATTCCCCTAATTAGACAATTTATTGCAAATTTTACTGATGGATTTAATGATTTTTAATGCAAGCATTAAAATATGGCCTCCATAGTTTAAGGTTGTAGACCTGAATTACTACATGGTGAATTTCTTAAAAAAAAACAGCACCGCATCTGTCCATGTATTATGCTGGGTAATGCAGCTCAGATCCAATGACGTGTATAGCATTGAGCTGTAATACCAAACACAACCTGTCGAAAGGGGTGGTGCTATTTAGATTTACAATTTCTTTTATGCAAATTGTCTCTTCAAAGAGGATGAGGACATGAACTCTAACAAGCCTTGTCATATGACTTAGGATAAAAAGCCAAACCAGAAACTCAACTTGCAGATACATTATTTCGGGGTGATTGTTGTGTCCCACGAATGGGAACAACCTGTAATGCCTATTCCTGCATTGTATATTTCTCCATTCGCCTTCCACGACAGCATTGGAGGATGTCGTCCACGCCCTATTGGGGGACAGGAACACAGAGAGGTTAAAAGCCCCTCCCCTTCCTCAGTACTCCAGTGTCTTCCTGTCCCCCTTGTGGCATGGAGAGGTTCCAGTGCTGTCAGGCCGGCAGAGGCAGCATTGGGGTGTACTTACAGCCGGGCCAGGGATGGACGTCGGGGGCGGCCTCCTCCTCCTTCTCGGGGCTCCCGTGGTGGGACCATCCGGCCTTCCTGCGTCCTACGGGGCAAAGCAGGCCGTGTATTGCAACGCCGGAGGCCTGTTCAGCTCTCCGGCGTCTCCCTCCTCCAGCTGCGGTCCCTGGGGCATGCATCAGAGGTGCCGCGGAGGCACTTCCGGTTTCGGGGGTGGTACTTCCGGTTCCGGGATGGCACTTCCGGTTTCGGACGGCGGCTCCTGTAAGGGCTGTGGCAGGCTGGGCGCGGCTCCAGGGAACCCAGCAGGACTTTCGCGCGCTACTGCCCGCGGCCGGTGACCAGGAGGAGGGAGGGAACAGGTGTTCCTCGTTGGGGGCACGGTACTTCTGGATAAGTACCCGCCGGAAGCTACACCCAGGTAAGGCTGATCCCTGAAACATGGAAGGTGATAGGCTTCCACCTCTGCTTCTGCAGAGCCCAGCGTTCCCCCAGCTCATGTAAGTGTTTCTGGGGGTGGTCACAAGGGGTAGAGTTATTTAGGCCCTGCACTCACACTGGGACCCCCTTCTCTTCCCTTTTTGTCTATAGGGAGACGAGGGCCGTCTGTGAAAGGGAGCAATAATGTGGCTGCGGCACAAAAATTTCCCTCTTCCTACAACAAGGTGTCGGCCATGACTGACAGGGTTGTCAGGATGGACTCCCCATCCTTGCTTGAGGAGCTCCAATCCATTAGGGAAGAGGTGCAGGCTTCTATCTCGGCACTGCGGGGTTTTGCTGCAGCTTCTGGGCCTTCCCCTCCGTAAGAGAGGAAGCTCCAGGATTGTGACTCTGTGGATCTCATGGAGGCTGGCCAGAGCTCAGCGTTAGAGGACGGTGAGGATATTGCCTCTGTTGCCTTTGTCCAGACACGAGAATCTGGACACTACTATTTTTCCACAGAGTCCATGGGTGCATTGGTGGACACTGTCCATTGTACCATGGGAGTAAAGGTGGTGGAATCCCCTTCTTCTGTGCAGGACTAAATGTTCAGAGGCCTGAAGGCTAAGCGACTCACCCCATCCGAGTGGATTGGAGGGTGATGACTTTGTCTGGGAGGTCCTGAAGGTGGACATCCAGGTGGCCAGGGTAGCAATCAGCTGCTATTGTAAACCCATTGTGCATGCCCTTGACACACTGTTGAAGCTAAGCGGCAGGAGCCTCAGTCACAGGCTAGATGGGAGACCTCATGAGAGACCCAATGGGAATCTCTATGGAAGTCTCTATAAAGTCAATGGGACTTCTAACATGAAGGTCTATGGAAGTTTTCCATTTGGGAAGCTTAGCATATAAGACCGCGTTGCGTTGCCTTTTGAAGATTCCTCCCGGTTGAAGGACCCCCTCGTTCGTAAAATGGAGAGTGTCCTCAAACAATCCTGGGAGGCGGCAGCTATGTCTTTAACGGTGTACATTTCCTCTACATGTGAGCAGGTCTCTCTTTAAGTGGCTCACCCAGGTGGGAGAATTCATCCTGCAGGGTACTCCCAGGGAGGAGCTTTGGACTCCATTCCACTTCTGAGACGTGCTGCGGGCTTCCTGGCCGATGCCTCTGCTGAGTCGTTCCGCGTTGGCGCCAGGTGCGTAGTGTTGGCTAACACAGCTCGCAGGGCAGTGTGGCTTACAAGGTGGAATGGGGAGGTCACGTCTAAGCTCCAGCTGTGTGGCCTCCCCTTGCAAAGGGCATTAGATGACATCCTGGAAAAGGTGTCAGACCGGAAAAGGTGTCTCCCGGAACAGGAGCCCTTTCGGAGGCAGTCCTTTTGGCCTGAGCGCAGCCAACCCTCCCAGTCTAAAGGGAAGGGTAAGTCTGGTCGCTGGGCATTCCAGTACGGGAACAAGACCCATAATATCTTGCTCCCCCAGCAGCGGCATCACCAGCCGCCCCTAAACAAGGTCGCCTTCCCCATTGCGGGGCGGCTCCTGCAGTTTCTGCCACAGTGGCAAGCAATCTCCTTGTGGCCTTGGATCCTCTTGACCATTTGGGAGGGTCTACGCTTGGAATTCGAGAGCCAGCCCCTCCGTGTCTTCGAGTCCTCTCCCTTCCTCAGAGGGACTCTCGCACGGTTTTTCTTGTCGGGTCTGCGACACCTGTTGGGTTCGGGTGTGGGGTCCCCGGTTCCTCCTGGAGAGAAGGGCCATGGGCGCTACTCCAGGTTGTTGTGGACCTCCAGAACGCGTATTCTCATGTCCCCATTCACCCGTCCCACAAGCGCTTTCTGCGATTCACGATCTCCGGGGCAGGCGGGACGGTCCATTCTCGGCTTAATGTGCTGCCCTTTGGGATTTCGTCGGCCCCAGAGGTTACTAAACTCATGGGGGAAGCGATCACATTCATCCAGACCCAGGGGATATGTGTGCTTCCCTATTTAGACGACATGTTGGTGGTGGCTCCTTCGGCAGTGCTTCTGCGCACAAAGGTCTCCAACACATTGGAGATTCTTCAGTCCCTGGGATGGGTACCCAATCTTCGAGAATCTGAACGGGTGCCTGCAACCCGACGTCAATTTTTGGGACAAAAGCAGGATATCCACAGCACCAAATGAAAATGGAACTCATTGAATTCCAAGAATGGAGGCGCAAGTCTTTAGTTAGGGAGTTCCACCCAACTTAAACAAGCAGAGAGTAAAAAACAGACAGCGCCTCACCAGCTGGTCAGCTTCAAAACGTGTTTAATCCGCCACAACCGCGGTTGTGACGGATTAAACACGTTTTGAAGCTGACCAGCTGGTGAGGCGCTGTCTGTTTTTTACTCTCTGTCAATTTTTGGGAGTCTTGCTGGTTTCCTCCAGACAGACCTCGTTCCTTCCTGCGGCATATCAGCTTTTGCGCCGAGTGAATCTGACCCGCTTCCGGGTAAGGGGGTCGCCCTCCTTGCGGGAAGCAATGTCCCTGTTAGGGGCCATGATGACCTGCATTCAGTCAGTAACATGGGCTCAGGCTCCTTCCCGACTGCTCCAGGAACACATACTGCGTTCCTGGGACAGACGTCAGGATTCCTTAAACTCGTGGGTACAGACCCCGGGGCGGGTGGTAACCTCGCTTTCCTGGGGATGAATCCCAGACACCTTCCTGTGACCTCCGTTCCCACTGATGCCAGCGGTTCCGGTTGGGGCACGATGGTAGTTCGCACACCGTTCCAGGGGATTTGGAGTCGCTCGGTCAGTCGCCAGTCTTCAAACTTCTGGCAGTGGAGGAAGCGCTTCTTGCTGCAGCTCACGTTCTCCGGGGTCATCATGTCAAGGTCCTGTCAGACAATGTGACTACGGTTGCTTTCTTGCGGTACCAAGGCGGTACGCGTGGCTTACACTTGCAGGGGCTGGCAAGACTGTTCTTTTTGTGGGCAGTACGCCATCTTCTCTCCTCTTCGGCAGTACATCTGAAGGGAATGGCCAATGTACAGGCAGATTCTTGAGCCGCACGGAGGTCCACCCAGGAGAATGGTGCTTCCATCCGGAAGTATTTCGCTCTCTTACGGACAGGTGGGGTGTCCTTTCGATCGACCTGTTCGCTTCGGGCTCGAATACAAAGGTGCCAACCTTTTTCTCCCTGACGCGGTTGGACCATCCTCGGGGGCTGGACGCTTTTGCCCATCCCTGGGACTTCCGGTTGGTGTCTGCATTTCCTCCAATCCCGCCACTTCCCAAGACGTTGCAACGGATTCGGGCTGAGGGGGTGACACTATCCTGGTGGCTCCCCTGGGGCCCAAACTGGCGTGGTACGATGCCATCCGAGCCCTGGGCCTGGAGGGACCGATTATGTTAGCCCAGTCTCAACCTACTGTCCCAGGGTCCTCTGTTTCACCCGGGCCCTCAGTGGCTCATTCAGGCAGCCTGGCTGTTGCGGCCGGGATCCTGAGGACCAAGGGTCTCTCCCAGGCAGTGATCCGCACGCTTCAGCAGAGCAGGAAGCCTGTGACAAACGCTATTTACGGGAGGGCTGGAATCGGTTCCTGTCCTGGTGTGCTCCTTCCATCCCGACCATGCATCATCCTAATGTGGCCCAACTCTTGGATTTTTGCAGCGTAGCTTGGATTTGGGGCTTCGGCCGAGCACTCTTTAAGTCCAGAGGTCGGCACTTGGGGCGGTTTTTTGTCCAGGATCTTGCTTCCCATCCATGGCTCAAGCAGTTTTTTACTTCTGCTTGGGGGTGGCGTCCCCGGATTCGGCCTTCTGTCCCTCCCTGGGATTTGATGCTTGTTCTCCAAGGGCTTGCTCGAAGTCCCTTTGTACCCTTGTCTGCTGCATCCCTTACGTCTCTCTCACACAAGGTGGCGTTTTTTGTGGCCATCACTTCTGCTCCCAGAGTTGGAGAACTGCAGGCACTCTCTGTCCGGGCTCCGTGCCTCGTGGTGTCCGTTGTTCGCATTACGCTTCGGTTGCATTCATCTTTTCTTCTGAAAGTTGTCGGATTTTCATCGGTCCCAGGATGTGGTTCTGCCTTCAATTTGTCAATCTCCTGCTAATGCGGCTGAGGCCGTGTTTCACTCCTTGGATGTTCGTCGGACTGTCCTCCTCTATCTCCGAGAGTCTGCTTCCTGGAGGTTAGATCAGAACCTGTTTGTTCGGCTTTTGGCAATAATACAGGGAAGAAGACTTCCCAGGCTACCATCACTTCCTGGATCAAGAAGGTGATCTGTGAGGCCTACGTCGCTCCGGTCCTTGCTCCTCCGGTGGGGTTGAAGGCTCCTTCAACTCGGGCTGCTGCTACTCCCTGGACGGAGCAGGCTGGAGCTTCATCGGAGCTGATTTGCAGAGCGGCTACGTGGTAGCCTCTCCTCACTTTTTCTCGCCTCTATAGGTTAGATCTGTCCTTCAGTCGGGATCTGTCCTTTGGTAGGAGAGTCCTACAGGCAATATTCCCACCCTGAGGAGTATCGGTGGTATTCCTCCAATGCTGTCGTGGAAGGCGAATGGAGAAAACTGAATTAGTCCTTACCGGTAATTCCTTTTCTTGGAGCCTTCCACGACAGCATCAGTTCCCCCCCTTGTTGGTGTTTGGTTCCGGTTTGTATCAGATAATCCATGGCTAAGGGTGATCTTGGTAAACACTGGAGTACTGAGGAAGGGGAGGGGCTTTTAACCTCTCTGTGTTCCTGTCCCCCAATAGGGCGTGGACGACATCCTCCAATGCTGTCGTGGAAGGCTCCAAGAAAAGGAATTACCGGTAAGGACTAATTCAGTTTTTTCCTCCTATCAGGAAATTCCTTGTTGTTGCTAGGTAGACTGTATGAAGTTTGTCCCTACCTCCCTCTCTTAGTTGGTCTCTGTACAGGGTGCTCCTCCCTTCTTCCCCAGTTTAGTTCAGAGAAAGTCATTACTGAAGACGCATGTCTGCAACCCCTGTACAGATTATTCCATTTCACCTATCGTTCCATTTTAACTAATACAAGATTTGGAAGAAAACTACAGCGTTTCTTCTGGTCTTTATACAATTGCAGTGACGATTGAGTTGACACTGTCTGTCCATCGTTTGGTGATGTAAGTTACATGCATACAATTATCTAAGAGCGCTTGGGATTTGCAGTCATCAGAAGGACAGAACAGTGATTGCTCCTCATCAGTGCAAAGTATGATATCTGATTTGGCTGTATGAGGGGCTAAGATCTGGGATCTAAGGGGTAAGCTTTTTTCCTTGTGGAGTGTGACATGCCAGTAATGAGGAGACTTAAAACATCAGAATGCTCTTCTGGGAAGTGTGCAAATTGTCTCTTCAGAGAGGAATAAGACTCAAAATTTAGTGCCAAATATTTATCCAAAGTCATGTAACAAGGCTCATTAGGGGGTCAATATTGACTTTTAGGATTGCTACTTCTGATAGGTGGCACTAGAGTTTAAGTCACCTTCCTCTCTGAAGAGGCTATTTGTCCATTTTATTTTCCAGAGGGGCATTGTGTATTTTAAGTCTCCTCATTACTGGCATGTAAGGCTGCTTTCATATCAGCGGTTCTCAGCATTTGCGGCAGATCTGCCGGCAGCTGGAACACTTGTGGCAATACTCCATTTGACCGCAATTGCGGCACATGTCCGTAAGTCCTATAGGGAATGCATTATGCCGAAAACAGTCTTGCCGCAAGTGATCCGGCTACCGGCAAACTGCTTGATCTGCCGCGAATGTTGAGAACTGCTGATGTGAAAGCAGCCTCACTCTCCATAAGGAGAAACCTTACCCCTTAGATCCCAACTCCTTTTATTCATGGAAGCATTGTCTCTCAATATAACCCCCATGAGAAGCACTAGGACAGTTAGGACGTAGTCATAGTCTGCTCTCAGATATATACACGTCCTCTCACCAAACCTATAATTTGCCTGCGATGACGGCGGTGCATTTGTGGTGAGACTTGTTGACTTGTGTGGCTTTGTTAGTGAGGACGCAGCTGTGTGACATCCGCCAGGCTGTAGTGTCAGAAAATGACTATGGTGAGGAGCGGCTGCAAATAATGTGAATAACGCTGGTACACAGATGTATTCAGGGGCCTGGCATGGGGTTGTAGCTCCAGGTGCCAAATTCTATGGGGCACAAAAGTTCACCCCCCACCCCACTTCTTCTTTGGACACAGGTGGAGCTACATTAGTGCCATTCTAGTCGCCATCAAACTAGATAATTAAAACAGGGGGTGCTTTGACGTCTAGGTTGGTGCCACAGGCACCTACGCCGAGTGCAGCAGTCCAGATAAGATTGGCAATGGCTGATGCCCAATTCATAGGCAGTGATCAAAATAACAAAGCTCAGTTCTCATGTGTACGAGACCTCTGGGATATCTGGGATCAGAAGTCACAACGTTTGGCTGATCGTAGGTCCTCTTTGGAGCCCGGTCAACGATTATCATGAGTAAAGTGGAATTATTTCTTTTTAGTGCTGAAGAGGTTAAAAACTCCTTTCTTTTCCTGCTAAGCTTCACCTTATGACCACTCCCTTCCTCTATGTAAACTCTTAAAACTCTCCTATGCTGGTTATAGATCTTCTATGCTGACCTCTCTGGGGAAGATGTTTTAGTTGAAGCTGTGAAGTCCCTGGAGAAGCTGTGGAGTTCCTTTGTTGTTTTTTTCTTGCTTGTTTGTCTCTTTCCTCAAGTTGTTGATATAGAAGGGTTAATATTTCTCAGTAAATTTCTCTGTCTTTTCTTATATTTCTCTCACTGAATAATTTGGTTAATATTATCATCGTCTTAGAACATTTTGTTTAGAGACTATAAGGCTAGCTAAGTATAATCTTTTGTTTTATTATACACAATGTTCATAGATTTAGACTAATCTGTGTCAGGGCTGTCTCTCCGTATCTCTCTTTTTAAGGTCAGAATGATTGAAAAGTATAGGGGGAGTAGAAATGAAGGTTTCCAATGTAATCCTATGTAATGAAAATGATATATCTAGACTGAAATGTCAATAATAAACCAGATCTGATTTTGCACAGACGTTGGCTGCAGACTCCTTCCTCTGAGCTGGTATTCTCCTCTCGTTATCTGTTTTTGGGTTAGAAAACAAAACAGCTACAACATTGCCTTATTGTAGCAGTAAGACTAACATCTTACTGCTCTACTCACTAGCTAGGACTAGCCTAGGATTAGCCAAGGCTTAGGCACGCGATTGAGCACGGGAGGAAGGACCCGTCTAGGGATGATAGGGAGTGCAGGCTTCAGACTCAGGTGAGTTTTAAGGGGTGTCCCCTCTTGTCTTTTTTCAGGGCATCCCTTTCACCTTTTCCTTGGTGTTCGCCTCCAGTTGTGCCACCACATGCCTTCACTTTGATGAAGTAAGCTTTGTCATCCTTGGTCTTTGTCTGCAACAACCGACGGCAAATTCATCTCAACTGCTGCACCATGCATAGGCAGCAACTGAGATGACAAAGGCTATCATGTGTTCCACAGTTTCTCCCCTCACTTGTAATTTTGTGAGAAAGGAAACTAAGATCTGCTGGAGGAGCTGGCCCAGATTTTTTTTTTTTTTCAAAGTATGGTATACCCTGTAAGAAAAAAAACTAAAAAAACACGAATGGTCTAATAAAAATTTGCTTTACATACATATTTTATCTAACTTTAATTAAGGTTTGGGTTATGGCTAGAGCTAAGATTAGGGTTAGGGATAGGACTAGGGTTAAATTTAGGGTAATAAAATAGTTACATAAAAAAAAAAAATTTAATAAAAGATAAAAAGTAAAAAATACCCGTCAATAATTTTGGATGTATTAACTGAATTGCACCAGTTTCATAGAAAAAGTTTTAGAAAAATCTTGTGTTCTCCATTAATTAACAAGTTTGAAGCATTAACTCTGTGCTCTGTTGTTTCTCTGCTAATCCTTTCTTGGATTAAATTAACTGGACCTTCCCATCAATGGCAAAAGGTCAGAGAATCCTGAAAAAGGAAAATGGGAAGTCACAGATGATAAGTTTTCATAAATGTCCAGAAGGAAAAGTTTGGTTACAAGAAAAGATAGTCCAGAAAAGTGAATTAGTTAAATAAGAATTGAAACAGCAGTTAAACTTTCACAATAATGTAGAGCAAGTGATTATAATAAACTTTCAAATATACTTTATAAGTGAAATCTGAAAGAAAATCTTCCAGAAGATGTCCCCACTAGACTGTTTCTGAACCCGATATATGCTGGTTGTCAGGGAAATCCATTTTCAGCTCCACACACTGAACACGGCCATATAAGGTTGGGGGCGGGTCCTACACAATGTGCAACAGCTGAGCAGTGTATCTGCAGCTTACCTCATCAGGCTGTCAGCATACAGCTCCTGTGATCTTATCAGACTCCTCCATTCACATTGCTCTGTTGTGTGCAATCAGCTGAGGAGCTGTGTGGAGGCCATCAGCTGATAACATGGATCAGAGCTGATGTGAAGGCAGAGGAGTCAGATAAGATCACAGGAGCTGCGTGCTGAAAGCCTGATGAGGTAGCTGTGTAGACCCCGCCCCCACCCTTATATGGCCGCATTCAGTGTGTGGAGTTGAAGACGGATTTTCCTGACAATGAGTCAGGTTCAGCAACAGTCTAGTGGGGACATTTTCTGAGTTTTTGAAGGTTTTTGATTCCAGTTTTCACTTATGAAGTATATTTGAAAGTTATATAATCATTTGCTCTACATTATTATTAGATAAAGCATGCCTGCCGTTTAAATTTTTAAGAAGTAACAAGAATCCCTAATTCCAGGCTATAAGGAACATAAAAGGACTTGTAGATGGTAGTATAGAACAATCAGGCTAATTACAGATGTAAAGGGATGGGGGCATGGAGGAGGGAACCAAAGTTTCGACTCTCGTAGTTTGCTTTAGTAAAAAAAAAAAACTGTATTTATGTGCAAAGATGATCAATTGTATGAGTAATGTAAATGTGAGCAGTGGGGCCCCACTAGTTATCACAGGGGCCAGCTGGGTTATTCTTTTTTTTTTATAACAGAAGAAAAAGCTCTACAACCTTAGACATCAAATGTAACCAAGACAGACTCCATAATTACCAATGGGCCACATCTGATACAACTGACCACTTTGCACTTAAAAACAATTTCTTACTAAAATGGAAGAAACTTGTAAAATCAGCAAACAGAAATCTGTAGCCAACGTTGTACGATATCGTGCACTTTCCATGTTACTTTCTTTCTTCCAGACTAAGGAAAGGAAGGGGAATTTCTATCTGTAAAGTCTGAGTCGTCAGTAACCACTAAAAGGGAACTTCTATAGCTCCGTTAGCATTATGCTAAAGTGTTTATACCTTAAACACTACTGGACTAGACATTAAATAGAAATGATGGGGCCCTGTAGCAAAAGTTCTAATTAAGCTCTTTTTCCACCCCAAAGCACAATCACATAGGGGCATCTGACGCGCCCCAGGGCAGGGTACTCAGCACTCAGGCGATTTCGGTCTGGGGTGTCACGGGTGGATGCCTGAAGCTGTGGCTCTGGCGGTCAAATGATAAGGGGAGGAAATAAAGTATATACAGGTTTGTCGTGACACCACCTGCAGTGTCTGGTGAGGGATCACCAGCGCCGCTACAGTCCTCCGGAGGTCGGTGGGATTGCGGCAGTGATGGTATAGTCCCCGCAGGCAGGACTGGGACCTCCGGGGCCACGTAGTGAGGTGGACAGGTTGCAGCAGAGCTGGGATAGTTGAGGAGAGTAGGTAAAGTCTATAGAGGGGCATGGTGGGTGAAAGGAAAGGATGCACGCACAAAACAGAAGTCTCTTTACCTTTTTACTGGTGGAATTCAGGTATATGGTCCAGAGCACTGACGGGTGATCGGGCTGCACAGTGGGCTCCCACAGCAAGTGGGAATAAGCTCTCCTTCCCTGTGTATTCGCTGAAGCACAGTCTGTTATATCCTGACTTGCCTCCACTCTCTCCTCTTGTCTGTGTCTCCTTCCCTCCTGTGCAGTCTCCGGGACGACCTTCTCTAAGCTCTGCAGTGGCCACTGCTCCTGGCTCCTTTTACTTGACTCTCTCAGGAGACCGGGTAGCTGTAGCTTCCTCGGTGCCAAGGGGTTTCCTGCGGGACTTGTAGTTCTCCACTGGTGCGGATCCCCAATATCTTCTCTCTCTCTCTAGAACGAACTCACGGCTGGAGCTACCTGTTCCCTGTTTCTACTCCTCCTCTGAGCTCCTTGCCTTCAGTCCCAATTAGGCTGGTGGGACGCTGAAAGGCTACTCCTGGGCCGCTGGCTCGGGCCTACACTCGGCACCGACCACCAGGGCTTCCCTGCAGCTCTTCTAGCGTCTGCACACACTCTGACTAGCTCCTCCCCAACAGCAGTATATATAGGGGATCCTGCCTAAGTGCAGCAGGTTGAGCTCCCCCTACTGTGCCGGGGTGGAAGGTGTTGTTTGTAGTAGTACCTGCTGTGGAAACCCAACTGTGCAGTATAGAGATATGTGGTTACCTGCGTTGGCAGGGCGCCACACATCCCTCCCAACTTTTACAGATAGGGACAGGAACAAATGTTGCAACAATTACACAATCATGGTTCCCCTGCTGAAGTGCCCCTTAAGGTGGGGTCACACGCGGCGATCTGGCCAGCGATGTCGGAAGCGATGCGCGGGTGCCCGCTCGCTTCCGACATCGCAGGCCAGCTGTCACACGGCACGACGTTGCCGGTGACGCGGCAGCGATGTGGGCGGAGCCGTCGCTCGCTGGGCTGGACTCAGCCCAGCGAGCGATGGCTCAGGTACGCTGCGATATAGGCTGGATCGCACCGCCAACAGTGTCAGACGGCGCGATCCAGCCTAATCGCTGGTCACAGGTTGACAGGTTTATGAACATGTTCATAAACCTGTCAACCTGCGACCAGCGATAATTTGCAGTTGCGTCGCGCTGTCACCCAGCGCGACGCACTTGCAATATCGCCCGCGACATCGCTGTGACGTCACTTTTCGGCGATGTCGCGGGCGACATCGCCGCGTGTGACCCCACCTTTAGTGTTCTCAACCACTTTGATACCCATTACACGGCATCCTTAGTGTATGATGCCTCTAAAAATATTCCCTAGAAGTAGCATGATATCCCTGGAGTGAATTCCCCCATATGATTTTCTCATCCAGTTACCTCCACTCGCAGATTGCAAAGCCCCCAACAAAGTATGAAGTCCTTATAGTTCCCCCACTCACATTACAAGGTCCCCCGTGACCGCATAACACAGTATGATGTCCCCATAGCTCCCGTACACACAATGTGAGGTCCCCCTAGTGATCAATAGCATAATATAATGTCCTCACAGTTCCCCCACATACATTACAAAGGTAACCTAGTGACCATCATTAAGGGTACCTTTACACGCCGCAACCGCGGCGAGAAATCTGACCGCCAATCTGTTGCCCCGTCACCATCGCCGTGAAATTGCCTTGCAATTGCAGCGTGTAATTGGGGAATTTGGCGGCGATAAAAAAGGTTGCGCCTGGTTCCGATTTCACAGCACTGCTCCAAAATCAGAGGCAATCGTGAAGGCGACATTCCCGGCTTTTGGCGTGTTAAGGGGAGATAGGGATGGAATCAGCATCGCCTATTGATTTCCCGTAGGCGTGCCACAGCGTGCTGGATACCGCACCATGTCAGCGATGATTGATGGGGGCTACTGTGTTTCCATTGGCTGTCCCTTCATAGGGCGCCATATTTGAAGAGCTGTCTATTCACACCACACAATGGCAATGGCGTCATGTATTAGCCAGCCTTCCTGTGCAGGCTGGCCAATCATAACGCTATTGCATTGTCTAATCAGCGTGTTTGGGGCGCGGAATACACCAGTCTGTCACGCCTATGTTCTTGCGGCGCTGAACATGTACGCCCACATTCCTTTGGGTATTGTGCCGTGTGAAGCGGTGAGGGAACTCCACCGGATTGGTTCCACTGTTGGTGTGGCAACTTCTGGGGCAACACATCGCCTTAGGTTGAGGGCGAAATTGCGGCGTGTAAAAGCGCCTTCGGCGATCTGAGGCAAACATGAAAAATGTGCACGCGCACGTTAGATTGCCTCCGATCGTCGCCAAAAGTTGCGGTGTGTAAAGGTACCCTAGCAGAGTATGATGTCCCCATAGTTCCTTTATACACATTACAAGGTCCTCCTAGTGACTCCAACACAGTATATTACCCATAGTTCTCCCGGACACATTATAAGGTCCCCATATTAACCCGAAACACAGTATGATGTCCCCATAGTTCCTTTATACACATTACAAGGTCCTCCTAGTGACTCCAACACAGTATATTACCCATAGTTCTCCCGGACACATTATAAGGTCCCCATATTAACCCGAAACACAGTATGATGTCCCCATAGTTCCTTTATACACATTACAAGGTCCTCCTAGTGACCCCAACACAGTATATTGCCCCATAGTTCTCCCCGACACATTATAAGGTCCCCATAGTAACCCCAAACACAGTATGATGTCCACATAGTTCTCTTACACACATTATAAGGTTCCTTCAGTTACCTCAAACACAGTATGATGTCCCCATAGTTTCCCTTACACACATTACAAGGTCCATGTAGTGACCCCAAAATGGTATAATGCCCCATAGTTCCCCCCGACACATTATAAGGTCCCCATAATAACCACAAACATAGTATGAAGTCCCCATAGTTGCCCTACACACATTACAAGGTCCCCCAAGTGACCCCTAACACAGTATAATGTCCCCATAGTTCCACTACACACATTACAAAGTCCCCCTAGTGACCCCTAATACAGTATGATGTTCCCATGGTTCTCCCATACACCTTACAAGGTCCCCATGTTGACTCTGAACACAGTATGATGTCCCCACAGGTCCTGTAGACATCTTAAGGTCCCCTAGTGACCCCCTAGTATGATGCCGCCATGGTTATATAATATTATGAGGCTCCATCTTTTTTTTTAGCCTGTATTCCATAAAGGTATTTGGTATACTATTACATTATGTCTGTGTCTACAACATACTATTAGGATGCCTTAATAGGCTTTTACAAAATACAGCCCTGGACACAGACTTCAGATTTAATTTACCCCTTTGTTATAGTAATGTGTGGTGCAATAAGGCCACCTGGGCTTCATACATATGGGCTATAGTCTGAATATAATATTTTTCAATGTATTTACAGCAGACAACTGGCATGAAAGCATTAATAAATCCACCACACAGAGGTACTAGTCACTTCATACAGTAAATGCTAAATACCAGGATGTCTGCAACCACCACTAGGGGGAGCTGAGTGCATACAGATTTTCTAAAGCAGCTATTGAACTCAGTTGCAGCTGTCAGATGTCTATGTAGTGAGCTCCCCCTAGTGGCATTTGCCAGAAAGTGCTGTGACCCTGTCAGAAAGTAGGAGACAGAGTTCAGCCCTGGGCTCTTCTCTCATCACACACCCTGTAGTAAGCTGAACTGCTGAATGGGTTTTTCAGTTCCGGTGTCCAAGGATGGAAAAGGGGTGTGGTTTCCTTAAACTCCACCCATTAATGAACAATTAGCGGTAGAATTGGTGGTGTTACTGAGACAGGATTAAAACTTCCC
Source organism: Allobates femoralis (assembly GCA_033576535.1). Classification (NCBI taxonomy): domain Eukaryota; kingdom Metazoa; phylum Chordata; class Amphibia; order Anura; family Aromobatidae; genus Allobates; species Allobates femoralis. The sequence goes on from JARQOC010000004.1 coordinate 599,768,982, forward strand.
TAAATTGCCAACACCAGAGTTAAGGAAAAACTCGTAGATCTGACCCTACATCATTAACCACCATTGTCCTAGTGCTCTGGGAGATTTTCTCGTATTGCACTCATCCAGTTCCTATGCTCCTGGGACACCAGCCTTATATAAGGCTATAGGAGCTGGTCTTCTTGTAGATTTTCTGCATTATCGACTGTCTAAACCCCAGCTGTCACGGGCCTAAGGACCGAGAGGTACCAGCTGCCTGGAGGCCTGGGACATCAGTTCACGGCAGCAGTCCCCAGAACATGTAAAAGGGGAGTATTTACAGGGGTAAATAGTTTGTGACGCCAGCTGGAGTTCTGACCATAGGTGGCCAGGGGCTGCTGTGGGGGCTTGTCAATGGGAGATGGTAGGGCAACCAGGTGGTATACCCTCTCCTGCTAGGGTAGAAGTGCCTTGGAAGGTGTAAAAGATGGATGGGATGGTGGATGGTGCAGAGGATGATGAAGGTAGTGGTTCAGGTGGGTGCAGAAAAGAGCAGGGTCGACAACAACAGTCTTAGTGGTTCTTACCCTTTACTTGAAGTAGTTGGAGATTACAATGCAGCCGGGGTACAATGTTCACCAGGAGCGCAACCTGGCCAGCCCAGAGATAGTTGGAGTCCACCTTGCTGATACAGAGTATATGGCCTTCCAGCTGACTTCCCAGTTCTGACACTATGCTAACACTTTCCTCAGTGTCCATGGTTGCCATTTCCCTCCAGCAGGTAGTGTGGGACCTGTGAGTACAGCTTTGATCCTTTGATCTTATACAGCCCCGTGAGCCTCGGGTAGGTCGACAAAGGTGGTCACTGTACTTGAAATTCAGTGACCTCCAGCTTCACGACTGGTCCTGAAGTATCCCTGATCGAGTTGGGGGCTGGTACCCCTCCTTGCAGCTAGCTCTTCTGCCCAGCTTCAACAGGTTGCAGCTGATTAGTCTCACCAGTCCTTTGGTGTAGCACTTCACTCCACGTTCCATGCTATCTGTTGCTCGGTACAGACTAGAGCTCACCTAGATGCCACTCACCCCTTACCTAACCCCTCCCTCCTGCCAAAAGTGGGGAGTGCCCTAGATGTGGGGCTCTTCTGCCCAGCACTTCCTGGCTTGCAGTTCAGATATGTTGGGTGTATGTGGGGGTCTCAGCAATGTGTCCTCCACTTATTCTCCAGGCACGACACTACATAAAAAATTACATGCAGTACCATTCGTGGCAGAATGGCCGCAGGGGCGCATCACAACAATGCTACAACAGATTCCTTACCACATTATCAATTTTAAAGGATTACCCCCCACCAGAAAACATCTTCCTACAGGCTTACAGTCACCAGAGTAAAAGTATGTTCATTTGACATTTATTTAGGCATATTCAACCCAGAATTCACCTGTAAAAGTGCAAAAAATCACAAAGAATGAACACCATGCACAGCAATGTCAAAACGACTTACTGTGCACGTTTCGCCTTTTGTCACCTTTTTCAGGCGCTTCAGGCTTTGAAAGCCGTGAATTGGCTAAAAGGTATGACCTGTCCATTCTTCAGGAAGCTTCTACTTGGAAGTGAAGTCCCTACTATATTATACAGTATATGACATTTAGAAGAAAAATGTCTCAGGCGATGTTCACACCCGTTGTTTTGTTTCTTTAGCCAAACCCTGCTCCTGTGCATAAAAACACTGCATTTAAAAATTTTTCAGTTTTTTGCTGCATTTTTAAAACATTTTGTTTTTTTTATAACATTTTTGGGTGCCGATTACATGTGTTTTGTGACTTCAGTACATAATTAACCTCTTAAAGCCTGCCAATACTCCTTTTAGCAGTGGTCGTTCCTAGTGCTAGTGCATTAATAAGAAAAATCTTGGAAAATGATTAACAAGTAATGGGACCTTAGACACTGGAACCTTATACCCTGAAGAAACCTGTATTACGTGAAACGTGCGGTGGGCTGTTCCGTGGTCTCTCTTTTTATCCTCTTGATGGGCATCTGTTAACCCCTTGATCTATTTCTTCTAAGCAGTCATTCTGTAAAGGTATTTGGTCTCAGCAGGGGCGGACCGTCACCCCCGGTGGCCCTGGTGCAGGTGAGGAGTGAGGACCGAGGGTAGGGGGGGGTGCTGCTGGGGGCCCCCTCCAGGCTTGAAGGGGCCCCCCAGCCGGTCGGGGCCCTGGTGCAGCTGCACCAGCTGCACCACGGTAGTTCCGCCCCTGGGTCTCAGCCTGTTCTAAGGTCTCATTACTTGTTAATCATTTTCCAAGATTTTTATTATTAATCCACTAGCACTTTGAGACGACAGGCTGGGTACCAGTAGCCTGCAATACCCTGTATGTACAGGTCACTTTATTCGGGTTATAATTTGTATAGCCATTTCTAATGTTTTGTACAGTGACTTAAACCTGTTGTACAACATGAATACCTCTCCTTTTGCACTGCTTTGGTAATTATGTATTGTAACAAACATTCTCATTGGGGTTTCAGCCCCCAATTTGGATGAGTACTTTTTTTTTTTTTTATTTTCCCCCATCACCCCCATCCAGTTTTTAAGTCACCCACAATAAAGAGCTTAAAATATATTGCTCGGTACTCTTAGGCTACCTTCACATTTGCGTAGGGCACCGCAGCGGACGTTGCATATATGATGTTCAAAATCCGCATGCGGATTGCGCACCTATATTTAACATTGCATACGCAATCGTCCGCAAACAGCTGCGTTTGGTCGCGCACGGCTGCTTAATCGTACGCATGCGTAGGACGGAGGGAAAAATCGTCTGTCTCGGGACGCAACATGTTGCATTTTTTGGTGCGTTCAAAATCCACCATCGTCCGCATGCGCACGTCTGCGGATAATCAACGCATTACCACCTACGAGAACGCAAGCGTACGCAAGGAATTGCGCATGTATGCGTATCAACGCATGCGTACGTTTGATTGCGCATGCTCAGTGAGAAGTGTTTAATGCCCATGGGCGTGCCAGTATCTACAGCAGTTAAAAAAGAGACTTCTTTCTTGAACGCATGCGGATGTAAAACGCATGCGCATGTCGAAAACGCATGCAAAAGCACATAAACGCTGCTTTAAAATAAAGGTATTCACATACGCATGCGGATGAAAACCGCTGCGTATGCTTGAGTATGCATGCGTTTGCGCATCGGACGCTGCGTCCGGAAACGCAAATGTGAAGGTAGCCTTATATTGATTGTTGAAAATGACTCTTGAGTATGTCTTGCTATTGCACCGTCCCTTGGACGATTGATCCGTGAGGTCGGTTGCATATGAAACATGATGCCATTACAGGTTTGTAGTCATGGCGTACATCGTGAGGTCACGGTGCACAATGATGTCAGAAACCTGGACGGCGTTCATAAGTGACAGCACTGAGTGAAATAAGGTGGGGAGGATAGAAGGGATGGGGTAAGGTAGAAAGAAGAGGTAAGGAGGACTGGATGGTCCTGTACAGACCCCAGAACTTAAGGAACACCCAAATTGTTTTGAAGAACATCAAATTTCCTTGATACATTCTCGAGATTTGCCGAATTCGACTCCTTGCCGATTTGTCTGACAACAACCCTTTATATCAACCACCGTGGGGTAGACTTTAGATTTAGAGCCAGAGATCAGTGGTGAACTTGAAACTCAAGGGCCCCGATGCGAAAGCTCCAACGGGGCCCCTAATTATTACACATCTTTACTAACAATAGTCTTTTTCTATAGGCCAAAGAGATTTTGGGGGCCCCGGGTGCGATTGCAACCCCTGCACCTATTGTAGTTATGCTCCTGCCGGAGATTATACTTCTATGACGCTCCTTCCCCGTCTTACAGCTCAAAGACGGAGAGAACGAGAAAGTCCCACACGGTGAAGGCCTGTCTGCCCGGCAACTAGTGATGCGGATCTGTAGCCAATCAGAACTCCGAGCAAGAAAAAAAAAAATCTCTGGTCGTCTCCGGGTATTTCCATTTCATGTGTTTGGTATAAAGTATTTTTAAGTGACTTTCACTTCCTAGAGAAGCTTCATTGGTCCTCGCAGGAGATTTCAGCCACCTTAAGACATCAGTCCGTGCGGCCATTAAATCAGTGAGTCCAACACACGGGTCCGGAGAGGAGCAGAAGCAGACGACGATGGCGGAGGAAGCCCAGAACCTGGTGCAGGACGAGACGTCGGCCGAGGACGTGATCACCTTGGGCGACAGGGAACCGCGGTATGAACACGTATCTTACATGTACATAGAATTATTGAGTTTTTTTTAAAAACACCCTTAAAAACCCTTTACAGCCCAATGGCCTCGATTTGGGATCGTGATCATTTTTTCCAAGTTTTCTTAAATGACAATCCTAAAATTTCAATAACTATAACTTATTGAGATGTGCAGTTTGTGCAATGAGTAATAAGAACTTGGATGAATTCATAGAACGTGTTACTGAACTCAAACAATTACATGAAAAACTGCAGACATAAGAATATGAAAAAAAATATTGATGTGCTCAAAAGCAAAAAGAACTATAAAGATGATAGCGCTATGTAAATTATTATTATTTTTTTATTATGAATAAATATTATAAATGAATAAATATATTAATATAATAAAATGTCATATATGCAGCAACATAGGGTTCATGGTTGAGAAAAGGTTTGTATGTTCCTAAAATGGGAGTTAGCTCGTTCTAGGCTGATTACACAAAGTATAAGGAATCTTGATTTCTCCACCTATTTTCTTCCTGATAATTCCAAATATTCAAATGTTGAAGGTTTATTTCACTACTTTCTGCTAGCAGACATTAAAAGGTTAATTCCTTGGAGCTGTACATGTGAAAAATGAGAATACATATACATCAAAATTTTAAGCAAACAAACTGTCAGACCGGTACAGGGCAGAAGAAGAGTAACCTGCTCTCACAGGATCATAATCTATTACGATCTACAGGGTAATGGGGGCTGCAGCAGCTCTGATGGTGGTGAGGGGGCTGCAGCAGCTCTGGGGGTAGTGAGAGGGCTGCAGTGGCTCTGGTGGTGGTGAAGGGGCTGCAGCAGCTCTGATGGTGGTAAGGGGCTGTAGTGGCCCCGGTGGTGGTGAGGGGGCTGCAGCAGCTCTGGTGGTGGTGAGGGGGTTGCAGCAGCTCTAATGGTGGTGAAGAGACTGCAGAAGCTCCCGTAGTGGTGAGGGGCTGCAGCAACTCTGTGGGTGGTGAAGGGACTGCAGTAGCTCCGGTGGTGGTGAAGGGACTGCAGCAGCTGCCATAGTGGTGAGGGGGCTGCAGCATCTCTGGGGTGGTGAAGGGACTGCAGCAGCTCCGGTAGTGGTGAGGGGGCTGCAGCGGCTCTGTTTGTGGTGAGGGGGCTGCAGCAGCTCTAATGGTGGTGAAGAGACTGCAGCAGCTCCAGTGGTGGTGAGGGGGCTGCAGCAGCTCTAGTGGTGGTGAAGGGACTGCAGCAGCTCTAGGGGTGGTGAGGTGGCTGGAGCAGGTCCAGCGGTGGTGAGGTGGCTGCAGAAGCTCTAGTGGTGGTGTAGGGACTGCAGCAGCTATAGTGGTGGTGAAGGAACTGCAGCAGCTATAGTGGTGGTGAAGGGACTGCAGCAGCTCTAGTGGTGGTTAAGGGACTGCAGCAGCTCCAGTGGTGGCGAGGGGGCTGCAGCAGCTCTGGTGGTGGTAAAGGGACTGCAGCAGGTCCAGTGGTGGAGAGGTGACTGCAGCGGCTCCAGTGGTGGTGAGGTGGCTGCAGCGGCTCCAGTGGTGGAGAGGTGACTGCAGCAGCTCCAGTGGTGGAGAGGTGACTGCAGCAGCTCCAGTGGTGGAGAGGTGACTGGGGCAGCTCCAGTGGTGGCTAGGTGGCTGCAGCGGCTCCAGTGGTGGAGAGGTGACTGCAGCGGCTCCAGTGGTGGAGAGGTGACTGCAGCGGCTCCAGTGGTGGAGAGGTGACTGCAGCAGCTCCAGTGGTGGAGAGGTGACTGCAGCAGCTCCAGTGGTGGAGAGGTGACTGCAGCAGCTCCAGTGGTGGAGAGGGGGCTGCAGCAGCTCTGGTGGTGGTAAAGGGACTGCAGCAGGTCCAGTGGTGGAGAGGTGACTGCAGCGGCTTCAGTGGTGGTGAGGTGGCTGCAGCAGTTCCTGTGGTGGTGAGGTGGCTGCAGAAGCTCTAGTGGTGGTGAGAGGACTGCAGCAGCTCTAGTGGTGGTGAAGGGACTGCAGCAGCTCTGGTGGTGAAGGGACTGCAGCAGCTCCAGTGGTGGCGAGGGGCTGCAGCAGCTCTGTTGGTGGTAACGGAACTGCCGCAGGTCCAGTGGTGGAGAGGTGACTGCAGCAGCTCCAGTGGTGGAGAGGTGACTGCAGCAGCTCCAGTGGTGGAGAGGTGACTGCAGCAGCTCCAGTGGTGGAGAGGTGACTGCAGCAGTCTCCAGTGGTGGAGAGGTGACTGCAGCGTCTCCAGTGGTGGAGAGGTGGCTGCAGCAGCTCTGGTGGTGGTAAAGGGACTGCAGCAGGTCCAGTGGTGGAGAGGTGACTGCAGCGGCTTCAGTGGTGGTGAGGTGGCTGCAGCAGTTCCTGTGGTGGTGAGGTGGCTGCAGAAGCTCTAGTGGTGGTGAGAGGACTGCAGCAGCTCTAGTGGTGGTGAAGGGACTGCAGCAGCTCTGGTGGTGAAGGGACTGCAGCAGCTCCAGTGGTGGCGAGGGGGCTGCAGCAGCTCTGTTGGTGGTAACGGAACTGCCGCAGGTCCAGTGGTGGAGAGGTGACTGCAGCAGGTCCAGTGGTGGAGAGGTGACTGCAGCAGCTCCAGTGGTGGAGAGGTGACTGCAGCAGCTCCAGTGGTGGAGAGGTGACTGCAGCAGCTCCAGTGGTGGAGAGGTGACTGCAGTGTCTCCAGTGGTGGAGAGGTGGCTGCAGCGGCTCCAGTGGTGGAGAGGTGACTGCAGCAGCTCCAGTGGTGGAGAGGTGACTGCAGCAGCTCCAGTGGTGGAGAGGTGACTGGAGCAGCTCCAGTGGTGGAGAGGTGACTGGAGCAGCTCCAGTGGTGGAGAGGTGGCTGCAGCGGCTCCAGTGGTGGAGAGGTGACTGCAGCGGCTCCAGTGGTGGAGAGGTGACTGCAGCGGCTCCAGTGTGGAGAGGTGACTGCAGCAGCTCCAGTGGTGGAGAGGTGGCTGCAGCAGCTCCAGTGGTGGAGAGGTGACTGCAGCAGCTCCAGTGGTGGAGAGGTGACTGCAGCAGCTCCAGTGGTGGAGAGGTGGCTGCAGCGTCTCCAGTGATGGAGAGGTGGCTGCAGCGGCTCCAGTGGTGGTGAGGTGGCTGCAGCGGCTCCAGTGGTGGTGAGGTGGCTGCAGCGGCTCTAGTGGTGGAGAGGTGACTGCAGCAGCTCCAGTGGTGGTGAGATGGCTACAGCGGCTCCAGTAGTGGTGAGATGAAAACTGCTTGAAAAAGTCTATAGGAACAGAAGAAATGCTGCTGCTACACCCTGGAATAAAGGTCCAGTTTCTGTAACTTACATTTTTTGGAGTGCTGCCTTCTTTTTTCTTTTATATAATTGTACCATTGGACTTTGCACCATTTATCATTTTTCTATTGCTGTTCCTATTTTTTTGATAAGATAGATAAAGAATAAAACAGCAGTAAACGCAAAATATTGTGAAAAACATTAATGGTGCACCCCTCCTGCACCAACACTTCCATAATCCATAAATGTAAAGAGTATAAAGAGGCAGCGCTCCATGAATAGAGAAAGGGTGGACATTGTTAGTTTATGTGGCGAGGTTTCCTTTTCTGAAGCCTGAGAAAGGACCTGTGATAGGACCGAAACGTTGCCACATGAGCTAATAAAGTCCACAACCTTTATTCATGGAGTGCTTTCTTTATATTGATAGAGAGATGATACGTAGAGACAAAGAGGTTGTACTCCAGACATAGCAAAAAAACTGAAATAAAATAGTTTTTTTTACTATCTATGCAGTTTACAGTATATCTATCTTTTATCATACAGTTATCTATGTATCTATTTATGTACTATGCAATATCTATTTTTCTCATATATTATTTGATATCCATTTAATAGTGGATTTGGAAGACTGCACCCTACATTTTGTAGGACTGGTGCAACCCTACTTTAATTAGATAGATAGATAGATAGATAGATAGATAGATAGATAGATAGATAGATAGATAGATAGATAGATAGATAGATAGATACTTTCTCCTTGTCCTGCTAATAAAACTTCTTGGATATAAGATAGATAACAGATAGTTGATGGAAATAACAGATATATTAAATAGACAGAAGACAAATAAACAGCTATAGATAAATGAATGATATGAGACAGATATTAGAGACATAGCTTTTAGAATGCCTCTATTTTCTGGTCGTTTCCTGGACCCGTCACTCTTGTACATCTGTATCTAAGCCACTTGTTCCACCGTTCTTACGTTGTCAGGGTGTTAGTCAAGACTTGGACCCTACACCTTCTAGTAATAATGGCCTTTGCTTGGTTTGTTATAGGACCTTGTAGGCAGTGCACTGTGTGTGAAGCAGACATATGTTTATTATCAGTCAGATCCGTCTTTAGTGAATACTGGGCATGTAACCATTTAAGGGAAAAGGGGCTGACTGCACCTGGTGAGGAAACAATGTATCCGATTAGCTCAAATTACAGCACAGTTGCTAAGCAATGTCAGGATCAGTGCAAATTCCTCAGAAGCTTGTGCCAAGGAAAGATCTGTCATCTGGCCGTACACAACTCAGTCACAATCTCTGTTAACCCCTTGTCTGCTAGCTCCCCACACAGCTCACTATCACCCTACTTTCACAAGCTGTAGTAATACACAAAGTGCTAGCGGACACTGGCCATGCCTTCACAGCCATACAGAAAAATGTGAGAAAATAAGTCATATGACACAAAAAAGCATTATCTTAGCTGCTATGTGACCCATCATTAACAACCAGTACAGTATTAGGTTTTTTCTTTCTAATTAAATGACATCTACACTTTAACAAAAGAATTCCAAATGGGGAGCCACAGCTGGTTTCTTTCAATTCAATAGGGCCGCGCTGCTGTTGGCTGCACAGCGTGTGTCTGGATTGCAGGAAAGCTTGGAAGCTGATAGATCCTTGTTTTCAAATATTGCACAATGGAGCAAGTATTCAGTCCAGACAGATGCGGCCTGCAGGACGAGGAGCCCACTCCCCTCAGGGGAGTTATTATGCATGACTGCTAGAATACCTGGCTGTGGTCCCACCCCCCGCCAAGTGTCCGCTGACTTCTCCTAACATCCGCAGTATATTTATGGCAGAAGTTGGGATAAGCTGCATGGAGATACTTCACGTGATGAACCCTACCATGATCCATACCGGGAGGGTTTCAGCTATTTTACACCTCAGACACCTGCCTGTATGTGCTGTGATTGCTCTGATTGCACAGCAGAGTAACCCCTTAGATGCTATGGTGAACAACCACCATGATATATAGGAAGTTCGGCTAAGGAAAGTCTCCCTCTGTCAATCACATTGGGTCTTCGCCAGGGCGTAACTACAATAGGTGCAGGAGTTGCAATCGTACCCGGGCCCTGGAGCCTAGGGGGCCCCAAATGTCCTTTGGCCTGTAGAAAAATGCTAATGCTATTATCGATTTGCAATAATTGGGGGCCCCATTGGAGCTTTTGCATCGTGCCCATGAGCTTCAAGTTACATTAGTGGTCTTCACAACGCAATGTCGCCTCTTTATAACCCACTACGAATTGACAGATTTTAATATATCAAAAAAATTGACTTGGCCTCAGAGCCGTATCTACTTTTGATGCTTGTGGATACTATTTCAAGGACAAACATGTAATTTCAAGGTTTGTTATTTCACAAGCGTCAAAGGCAGCGACGCAGATATAGTATAGAACATGATACAATGGGGGACAGAAACCTGGGATGTCTCCATGAGATCTGTGGTAGGACGTCCTCTGCTGGACCTGCACCTTCTGTCTGAGTTATATGTGCCCAGGGTGTAAAATTGTCCTCTGTGGGACTGTCACTATCTTTGTACAGAGTCATGGTATACGTTAGTGATATATAAGACATCATAATAAATAAATCTTCAAGATTTACCATATTTGTAAAGGTGCCATTGACATGAAATCCTCACCAGATGTTAGTAACAACCCATCCAATCCACACAGGAAAAGAAATTAAGCTATAGATGTTCGTAAATGACATAATGTTTAATAATGAGAAGTGCACAGGGAAAAAGTATTGAACATGCTTGCAAAAATGTATTTATACTATACAAAAGCTTTGTTGGTGATGAAGCTCAGGCGCCTCCTGTATGGAGACACTCGTCCCTGCATTGCTCAGGGGGATTTTGGCCCATTCCTCCACACAAACACTCCCCACATCCTGCAGATCTGTGGATCCTTCTATGATCTCTGAGGTCCTTCCGACATTTTCTATTGGATTCAGCCCGGTGATTGGCGCAGAGTTATTTTTAATAGTTTCCTTGTCTGTGTGTTTGGGATCATTGTCTTGTGAAATGTCCGCCCTCGTTTCATCTTCATCATCCTGGTAGACGACAGTAATGTTATCAGTGTCTCTGTACATTTGTCCATTTACCCTTTCCTTCAATTATATGTAGTTTGCCAGTGCGTATGCTGATAACAGCCCACACCATGATGTTCTCACCTCCAAACTTCACTGTTGTATGGTGTTTTGGGGGTGATTTGCCTTTTGACCTCCAAACACAGTGTGTATTATGGCATCCAAAGATTCAATTTTGGACTCATCTGATCAGACTATATTCTCCCAGTATTTCACTTCTCTTAATGTTGTTGAGTAAACTTTAAATGCTCTTGAACATCCTTTTGTTCAGCAAAGGAGTCTTGCGTGGTGAGCTCATTACTTATTGATTTCTTTCTGTAGATGGTCATTGGCATTTGGACAAATGTTCCAAAACAGACTAATGGCTTCATCCAGTGGCTACAGGAGGTATGAACCTCTCCGCACTGATCTATGTCAGAACTAGCGTACACAAAACAATCACTGATCTCAGTGCCCCCTGGGAAATACGAATATGCAGATAGTCAGTGGAGCCTCATTTAGGAGTCTCAAACACGGACTAGCAAGATATCCCTCCAGGGAAGGACCTAGCCATGGGTGGCTCCTTGAGGAGACCTACAGGACTAGCCAGATATCCCTCCAGGGAAGGACCTAGCCATAGCGTGGCTCCTTGAGGAGACCTACAGGACTAGCCAGATATTCCTCCAGGGAAGGACCTAGCCATGGGGGCTCCTTGAGGAGACCGCCATAACCACCATATTAAGTGGCCCTTTCAGTCAATATCCAGCTCTTTAGAGTTTAAAGTTATGACAAGGGAATACCAAAGCCAGGTATCCATCCACAGACAGCTGTTTCAGGGTTTTGCCCCTCATCAGTGTGGAGTAGGATTCTGGCTAGTGGAGGGATATCTGGCTAGACCTGTGTTTGAGACTCCTAAACAAGGCTCCACGGACTCTATTTGCATATTTATAATTCCCAGGGGGCAATGCGCCTAGGATTTCACTGTGTTTGAGTGCTTTCTTGGACTGGTCTCCCTGATATCAGGATTGTTTTGTGATGTGGTCTACCAGGCATTGCTCCCACCTAGCCAGAATCCTACTCCACACTGATGAGGGGCAACACCCCGAAACAGCTGTCTGTGGATGGATATCAGACCTTGGTATTCCCTTGTCATATCTTTAAACTCATAAAGAGCTGGATGACACCATTTTAATGAGTGTTTTTGTGTCTGAATGAGGTGTTACGAGGACATTATAACAATACAGATCTCATCGCCCGAAACCGAGGAGAACGACGCGTTACATAACCACAGGATCTCATTACCGTAAAGGATATGTGCAAATAATAACTAATAAATCAGCCAATTAAAGTCCTGGGATTGTGTGATGTCACCAGTTGCCGGGCAGAGACATCTGAATCCTGGCCTTTATCGTACAGGGATCTGGTAGACGTGGAGAACAATGACTTTCTGTTGACTTCAAAGACTATAATGATTTAGATTTCATTTTATTGTTTAATTAGAAAAAAGTCACAAAGCTAAAATATAGGAATAATAATATTAATCCTTACTTGTTTAGCACCAGAATATTATGCGGCATTTTACAATTCAGAAGGGACATGAGCAGATAATATCGGACATTCAGAGAAACAAATAATTGAACCATTAAAAGGAGGACATTAAAATGATGAAATAAATAGATAAAAAAAAATATTTGGCTTTTGTTATGTAGTAAAACTGATCTGGCATTGCAATGTGATTCTTTAGGCCAGGACAATTATGGTGCCCCCCTGCAGCCCAATCCCGGGGGACTACCCTCTATAGGGGTAGTGTGAACATTATAACATTTGGCTGTTAATACATTATCCACATAATGTGATACACAGAGGTGTAGTGGTTTATAACCCACTTTTGATAAGTTCCTTTCTAAAATTGTTCATTCTTTTCATCCTGGTGTGATTCAAGAACTTAAAGGGGCTGTCAAGTTATCATCTATCCACTAGATAGGTGATACCTTTCTGATAGGCGGGTATCTGACCGGGGGCACCCTCACTGGTTGGCAACATGGGGAATTTTTATCCCCTTTAGAATAGGGGGGCAAGTCAGACGCCGACTGCTGCTCCATTCAACCTCTCTGGGGTGGCCACAAGAAGCTAAATGTGTTTTTCTTCCTGATGAAGAGGCTTGTGTGCCATGAAACGCATTGATAAAAAAAACCCATAAAGAATATTTTATGATCCTGCACTCATCTCATCTGCAGGAATCACACTTATTCCTATTCATTGTAACAGCAATAAAGGTTCTCTGTTCTGCCAATCAGTGGTCCCGGTAGTTGGACCCTCACTTATCACATCCCTAAGATAGGTCATAACTTTCCCTCCTTTAATGGTGTGACCCGACCCTTCAAATTACCACTGGATGCTCCTTCTTTCTTACTATTTGACTGAGGCTTAGACAGATCCATCCAGTCATGTGTTGACTTCTCTGCAGGCCACTTGAATTGCTCTGCTGCACTTTAAACCAGAGTTAATTTCCTTTGGTTCTTTCAGGGTTAATGCTGAAGCTGCTGTCTATGTGTAGGCGGCTCTGCAGGTGGAGGGATAAGTTTATCAGCTGACCACGCCCCTTGCCTTTAAATTGCCTCCCCTTCCTCCAGATGACGTCGCTGATAGACTTTCAGTCTTCCTTTGACTGTGTGAGCTGAAGACGCCTTTGCACTTGCTGAAGTTTCTTGCTGTTTATCCTTGCCCGTGGGGGGAGGTGAGAGGGAGTAGCACAGGGCTGGTTGAGGAGCATAGGGCAAGGGTGGTGGCCCAGACCTCCTCGCCATCAGAGGCATCTCTGTGTACAGGGCTAACCGGGGACCCCAGTCCAGAGCCCAGATTCCTTGTCTGTTATACCATCCTGCTTCCTTTCCCTCATCCGCTATAACACATCCATGACACATCCCCCTCCTCCCTCTCTAGATTTTACTCTTCACACTAAATATATATATGGGGGAGATTTCTGATCATTTCCAGACAAATAAACAGGGATATTTTAGGCTTATTTTGTAGTTTTATCTCAATCTATTACATATGATGCCACTGTATTTCCTGTCTTCATGACCTGGTACATTAAAAACTCTTCTTTTTTGTTTCTCTAGTACCATGACATGTAATAGAGGAAAAGTTGTACCGTTCCTCTCCATCTTCGTTGCACTTCTGATCGCCGGCCAGGCAGTTTCCGTCTACTTCATCACTCAGCAGCAGAGCAAGATGAGCGAGCTGGACGAGACCATGAAGGAGTACAAGCTGAATGAAATGATCAAAAAACTCCCTGGAACACGTTAGTAGTTTCATTATTGAAATAGGTGGAAATTTTGTTAATTAGTTACATTTCTTTTTATAGGGATCAGAACTCTATCTGTATAGACAGAGATCATTTAAATAAAATTGTCTACCTGCAGCCACCACTAGAGGGAGCTGCGCGACTTACTGCATACAGATTTACTTATAGTATGCAGTAGGCTCCCTCTAGTGGTGGCTGCAGGCAGAAGAATAGTATTTCTTACCTTAATGCAATAATAAAATACTTGTCAGATGTAATAGTTTTTCCTAGAGATCAATGCAGGCAGGGAATTATTATTTACACATAATACAATTGGTTTCTACTTCTTTTTATGACTCTGCTTCCGTTAACAGCTCAATCCCAAAATCGACCAAAAATGAGAATGGCAACCTTCAACATACCGCTGGCTTTTAAGGATGATGATGGATCCCAGCAGGTAATTGTAGGCATTTCCACCAAAGCATAAGCTGTTTTTCCTTGGTAGTAGAGATGAGTGAACCTATTGACGTTTGGGTAGGATGGTGCACTGTTTGTGACCCCAAACGTGACCCGAATCTCAATGGATTGTTGTTCAGCTCTCCACCCAAGTGGGTTGGAGGGCGTTTTTTTCTCCCCAAATATTGATTTTGGACACATACTACACCCTAAAATTGTACTTTTAAGCCCAGTGCGAGCCGATCAAACACTGCACGTGGCTCACACGGACCAAGCACCATCTGCACCCCAGCGGTGCTCGCTTCAGTGCTTTGCAAACATAAAGCATCCGAACCCGAACAGATTTGCTCAACACCGGGAATGTCGGCGATCCGAACCAAACCTTGAAAGGTTCACTCATCCAGAAATCCAATAGAGAACATCAAAAAAGCTCACCAGGATGCAGCCAAATCTAATACCACATGCACACATGGGATGCAGAGAACCTCCATTATAAGCTGGGTGCAGCCCAAGCGCAAATGTGGATGAGACAGCCACTCACAATCTATGTGTCAGGCTCCTTATGCAAGCCCTATTAGTGCGCACCTTATGCTGGCAGCCACCCCCCTATATCTTGGAAGGTTTGAGTGGCTGTCTCATCAGCGTTCATACCTGAGCTGCAACCATCTCTATAATGGAGGTTCTCTGCATCCTGTGTGCACACGTAGTATTAGAATTTAAATGCTTGGTGGTGAGTTTTTTGATGTTCTCCTATGGTTTTCTATTAAGAAGTGTAGGGACCTGCAAGTGTGAGGACCCTTGACGTATAGATTGCAAGCTTCCATATTTTGGGCCAAAAGAGGAACTAATGCCTCACAGTATTTGTTTAAAATTTTAGACATTTTTGCAGGTTGTAGTTAGGGAAGAGCAAGTAGAATCGTTACTATTCGGTACTCGCCGAATAGTAACTATATTCGGGCTACTCGCTGCTCCCCGAGTTTCTTGTGATTACTCGGGAGTAGCGAGTAGTCCTTTAACTTTCACAGGATATCTATATATACACTGCAAAAGTGCACTAAAGTGAAGAAAAGTTGTTAAAAAATTAAAAAATATCATATTCACCTATCCGACGGCTGCACTGGGACCGGCAAAGAAGACATCCGATCAACGACAAGGACCTGTGAGTCTGACAGCCAATCAGATGGATGGTAGCGATCTGGCCAATCAAATGGCCAGATGTCACAAACCATGTGATCGCTACCAGCCACCTGATTGGCACGTTCAACACCTGGCAATCTGACCAATCAGGTGGCTGGTAGCGATCAGATGGTTTGTGATGTCTAGCCATCTGACTGGCTGTCAGACTCACAGGTCCTTGTCGTTGATCGGATGTCTTCTTTGCGGTCCCGATGCAGGCGTCGGATAGGTGAGTATGATATTTTTTTTATTTTTTAACAACTTTTAGTGTATATATAGATATATATAGATACACTGCGAAAGTACTCGCCTGCCCATTCACTGCCATTGGACTCGCTATACTCGCAAAAGGACTACCGTGCGTATAGCGTCCGATTCTTGCAGTACTCGCTCATCCCTAGTTGTAGTGGGGTCTTCTGAATTTAGGTGGTACATTGGTGAGCCTGTCCTGTGCAGTACATTCATATGGTGTTAACTAGCCCGCCCTACCTGGTGTCACTAATAGGCGCTTGTTCAGACACTGGGTATCTCACTTAACTATGTGAACGGCTGCTTATGCAGGCCTTATTAGTGTGTGACTTATGTTAGCCCCCCCATCTTGGATTTGTATTTGTGAGGGGCTGTCTCATCAGCATTTTGCACCTGGGCTGCACTCACCTCTGTAATGGAGGCTCTCTGCATCCTGTGTCACTGTGGTGCATGTAGTATTACATTTGGCTGCTAATGGTGAGGTTCACTCATCTCTATTTGGTTGGACTCATGTTTGTCAGCTAGGCACCAGCATTCATTCCTTGAGCAGCTTCCTTACTGAGTGACTGTACAAGGAGGGCACAGTGATGCAGACCAATAAGAGATCTATGACAAACAGGAGGTTTCACTCACCATTGTCGGAATATTCAAAGGAGACTGATCCCTAAGGAGACCCCAAAATTATGAAGGGTAGAATAGAAGTTGATGGCCTTTGATACATTTGGGGCAGTGCATATTGGAATAATTTTGTTTTACTTCTACAGAATCTGGAGAAAAAGGCAATGGCCAGCAACAGTATTGAGGATGCTGCAGAATACATGCTCCTGGTAAGTGGTGGCCACATGTGACTTATCGGATGCCATTACAGCGCCCCCAGAGGATCCTCACACATGGTCCAGACTTTTAGAGCTAGAATGATTTCCTGTTCAGAGGTCTCAGATTACTGGGTGATTTCTTCCGGATAATGTTGCCCATCTTTACTACATATAGATACTAAGAATTTACCAATGATTAGGGTTTTTCTTCCGAGGTCAACAGAGATTTCTGCACTCACATGACAATGTGCACTACTCACACTGTCAGGATTCACCTCTATGTCCGTCTCACGTGGTCGGTCACTTGCCGACTAGATTCTCATCCACTTTTCTCAAGCGCGAAGGTGACTGCAGAAACTTTTGCCAAGCCTGGAAAGCCCCTTTAAGGAATTATCTAATTTTGGGGGTATTTGCTTTGGCTGGTCTTTGACACATCGGTCTTGACATGTCAGATATGTCTGAAAAACAAAAGGGACCTTCAGTGATGAAATGACTAAGTCATGGCAATTGGTGGTTCTCTCTAATGCATGGTTTCGTGTCTCTCTGTTCACTGTAGTTTGGGAATCCTTTGAGAAAGTATCCAACATTCAATGGCACCATGCTGGACAACCTCAGGAAGTTGCGGAGGACATTGAGCTATCAGGAATGGATGGTGAGTGCAAAGTGGACACGTGAGTAATAAGTAAGGTCCTTTGTTTAAAGGAGATTAATAGGGCAAAATAAGGACAAGATAGAGATGAATAAAGAGGATCACTTCATACAGCTGAAACAAGATGCAGCAGTGAAAGAGAAAGAAAGGTGTATATAATAATTGGTAGGTATCGGGAGAACCATGTCACAGATGTACGGAAGAGACAGATTGTGGATAGCTTTGTATGTCATAGTTAGAGTTTTGAACTGGCTGAGAAATGCGGAGCCAGTGAAGGGCTTGGCAGAGAGGAAAGGCTGGGGAATAGCTGGAGACAGGTGGATTAATCAGGCAGCAGAGTTTAGGATAGATTGGAGTGGTGTAAGAGTGCTAGAGGGGAGTGCAGAGAGCAGGAGGTTACAATAATCGAGGTGGGAGATAATGAGGGCATGTATAAGTATTTTTGCATATGTGTTACGCATTGCAATTTCCCAACCCTGCATTTGGATATATATACATATATGTATGTGTGTTTCTCCAGAAGCTGTATCATTAAGCCTGATGAAGGGGCCACAGTGTCCTGAAAGCTTGCTTTGCTTGTTCTTACCATCTTTTCAGTTAGCTACTTCCAATAGTTGGCGCTAGAGTTCAAGTCTACTTCCTTGACCTTGCACAGCAGCCCTCTTGTGCCTGTGACTCTGGAGTATCCTGTCCTTTCCTACATCACACAGACAACCTGTTGATATGAATGAACATTGTGTAATGCCTTTTTTCTCCCATAGCACATAGTGCACTTATTGCTGGAACGCCGAGCAGAAAAAACAGTATCAAGGGATCTTCTTAAAGGGGACCGATCACTTGCCATAAGTGTTTTTTTTTTTTAAATCTGATGTAAATGTCGCTGTTCTCCTTAATCCAACATTGTTTTTCTTTAGTTCCTGCGCTTCTCCGTTCCAGAGATACGGCCACCTCTTCCTGGTATATAAATCTAGTCTTCTAGCAGGAGGTGTGGTCATCAAGGACACTCCCATGGAAGAGAGTTGTGGACCACGCCCACTTAGTCTCATACAGGAAAGAAGGGGCCGTATCTCAGGAAGGGAGAGGAGCAGGAACAAGAGAAAGACAACACCGGATTCAGGAGAACAGCGGCATATTTAGGACAAATGACAGGTTTTCGTTAACAAGTTAGAAGTGTTCAAAGAGGTAAAAATTGTCCTTTTAAATACCATATACTTTACGTGTCCACGTTCTTCTTCATCTATAATATTTATACTCCTTTTCCATAAAATTACCAATGGACCGGATCAATGTATTAGACCAGAATGTTGTGTTTTCTTCCCATGTGTGCTTCATTTAAGACAACAAACTTGTGGACCCTGGAATAACAATATTTGTTTCTTCTTCTTTTAGGACTTTGACTCTTGGATGCAGCAGTGGTATCTGTTTTACTTAGTGCAGAGCTCCAAAGGACCAGAGAACGTCCCAGAAGACGATATTCATGAAGGTACCAAATCCACAGCTCTTAACTTATACAGAAGTGAAAAAGAATAGCTACTGTAAAGGGGTTCTGTGCCATAACCAGTAAGAGTTACTGCAATAGGAAATGTATGGCAGAACTGTATGTGTGTATGGTTCTGTAGCTTGTAGTCACTCCCAGTGCTGCCATATGGTGCCAAGTTACACAGTGTTTGATCTCATATCTCATTAACATGACATCTGATGGAATGAATTCCAATTGAATCCACATTGAATGTGAAAGGCAACCTTCTGCCGCTGCATGAAATCATTGGCATGTGGAGGTACGAAAGGTTATATGGATCACTACGAATGATAACAGCTGTGCCTGTCATCTATCATGGCGTTACCGGTGCCCTGTGATCCTTCCCTACCTGCTGGCATCTTCTGTAGCTCTTATTAGTAGGATTGGCAAATGTCATCATTGCACTGTAACACAGGTAGAGTGTTGCTGGTCTGCACACCAGAAGAGGCAACAGAAATATTGTTGGCAAGTAGAAGGAGGTTTCCTTTGTGTGGACTACCCATGAGGTCGCTACCCAGGGGACCATGTGTGGTGTTCATCTTTAATACTTTGGTCATTTTTTTCCACGTTGGCTTAGATGTTGGCCACATTGACGGTAGATGCATAAACCAGGAGTCTTGTATTAAAGGGGCTGTCAGGGCTTTTGAAGAATTTTTGTGTATCTAGGCTGCAAAATGTTGACATTTTGTAATTTACACCCTGTCAACAATTTTGCATTGTTAACCAGAAATAACCTATTTATGTCTGGAGGAGAACAACCAGGGGTGTGTTTGTTTGGAGCTGTATGTAAATGCATAATAGCCGTTTATGCCCAGTTCCTACAAAAAGCCCCCCCCCCAGTTTGCAGCATGCCTGGTCATCCCCAGACTCCTACAGACCCGCCCCATACCCAATATGACCACCAACCTCCATTGCACACAGCGGTCACCTCCTCCTCTGGCACAGTATGCTGAATCCGCAGCTGTGTGAAGGAGATGACCGCTGAGTGCACTGAGCTGCGGATTCGGTACACTGTGTTAGTGGAGGAGGTAAGGCTGTATGCAATCCGTGTGTGCTCACCTTGTCCCCTGTGGTCATGCTGTCAATGTAGCCGCTCCTCCTCTCTCCCATAGCCACCGTCTCTGTGTTCCCTGTTTGTCAGTGGAGCCGATGCTCCTCCTCTCTGTATCTCCTGCAGCTCAAAGAGCAGGGCACAGAGCGGCGGCTGCGGGAGAGAGGAGGACCGGCTCCTCTGACAGTGTAGCCACAGGGGAGGAGGAGGTGAGCGACACGGATTGCATACAGCGTTCACCTCCTCCACTGACACAGTGTGCAGATCGCTCTCAGTGCACTCAGCGGTCATTACCTACACACAGCTGCGGATTCAGCACACTGTGCCAGAGGAGGAGTTGACCACTGTGTGTGACACACCCACTCCAGGGACGGGGAAGACTCGGCATCGGGCAGTTACTAGTTGTTCTCACGTCTTCATTTCTTGGTTCTTTTTACAGGGACAGACGAGGCCGAGACCCGTTCCCTTGACCCTGGCGGTGTCATTTAAATAAATGGCTATGATGTTAGGGAAAGTCTGAGGGGGTAAGGGGATATTTGTGACACCAGCTACGGTGTGCGGCCAGGGCGGCCGCCGCTGCTTCAGAGCCTCTGGGAGCGATGACCGGCAGCTTAGATAGTCCCGCTTCCCGCAGGTGGAGCATAGTCTCCAGGGCAGTGGAGTGATTTGCCCTAGGCTTCTACCTTGCAGCTGGTCACTTCAGTATACAGTACTTCAGTGTTTCAGGCAGCCTCTGCGGCCAATGGTCGCCGCAAATAAGTCTCTCACACCACAGCTGCAGTTCCATTACTTTTACTCAGGTGTTAAACATGGCCACCGGGCACGCTCCTGCCAGTCTCTGGTTCGCTCTTTCTTCAGAGCTGAGTTAGTGCTGTCAAGCCACGGTTGATGCCCCTACTCTCCTTCCTCGTGTCTCAGTCTCTGGTGGTTCTCTCTCACAGCGCTATAAGGGGTAGTTATCCTCTGAGGTGAGCGTATCGTCACTCTGTTCCCCAGGCTCTCAACGCTCTCCGACGCACAGAGGTCAAGTACCGTTGGCCACGGGTGCTTGTACAGTAGGTCCCAGACACCATTATTTCACTTCCCAGGAGCTGCTCCCTAGTTCGGCCACTTTCCCCAAGATGTGTTGTGTGTTCGGCCCTTTAGAAGTCTGGGGCCTCCAGGTTTACGGTTCACAGCGTGCAGCTTCCACACCGTCTGCAGGGCCGAGTCCCTATCTCGTCCAATCCACCAACCCCTCTGTCTCCTGTCTCGTCCGATTCGGACGTAGGGTGTTCGTTGAGTTCTCCATACCCCAAGGGTTCTTCTTCTCTACCGGTCAGTTCTCTCCCTCCTGCGGGCATGCGTGGCAGGTGTAGCTTCAACCCGCAGGAGTCAGCACCACACCATTCTACACTCCCAACTACCATTCCTCATCAGTTGATGTTACTCCTCCGGTCTCCTACTACTGACTCTCCTGTCTAACACTGTCCTGTCCCCCTTTTGTGGCCTGGGTCCTCCCTTGAGGTCCACCCATTGTCCCAGGGGCCTGTCACTGCGTGTGTGTGTGTTGTGGGCTCGACTGCACCATCCTAGCACCTGGGGAACAGGGGCACTGCACTCCATAACCGTGGGAATGCAGTACCTCTGGTGGCTGCTCACCCGGTGGGGCGCCACATATGCAATAGGGGTGGGTTGTCATATTGGGACTGGGACAGGCCTGTAGGAGTCAGAGTGGCCAAGCATGCTGTAGACTAGGGGGGCAGGGTGTGTTTGTAGGAGACTGGGCGTAAACGACCAGTTATGCCTTTACAAGCATGCTCCAAAACAAACGCCCCCTGGTGTTTCTCCTCCAGACGCAAATAGGTGATATCTAGGTAACAATGCAAAATACTGACAGGTGTAAATTACAAACTGTCAACATTTTGCAGCCTAGATACGCATAGAAATTCTCCAAAAAGCCAGGACAAGCTCTTTAAGTAACCGAATATAGGCCAAAACCCCACCCAAACAACCCATACTATTGACCAGTGCAATGTAACAAGGGCTACACACCACCTCTGTCCACTGCTTTTCATAGTTGTCACAATTTCTTCTTCAGGAGCCATTGTACCGCAGCAAAGGGACCTTCTACCTGTTGAGTTTGGAACAAGTGGAAACCTGGTTTATGCCTCTACCAGTTACTCAACTGAATCAGTTCCCCGTTTTATCGATGAAACCCCGAGTGGTGAATATATGTTCCCTCCTATGTCTATTGTGAAAACCTTCATAGCAAACATGAGAGATAATGAAGCAGAACTTGACATTATTGTCCTATATACCCAACTTCAGTAACGTCCTATATAAGACTTATTACCTAGTATGTACATAGCACCGCCCTATTGGTTCACCATCATACTAAGGTTCCACTATATAGTCACACCAGCCCCTCCTGTCAGGCCCAAAATCTAATTTCTCACCATGTATTTCACTAGATTACCTGATTAGTATGTTTTTGGAAGTACACCATAGACTTCAATTGTAAGCTCGCCTAGTCTGCACCCGTCCTCCTCCTGTATGTTGTATCTCTATGTGTCTTATTTATGCTATGTCTAGTATGTGGAGTTAATACAGAATGAATACCCATCTACAAATGGAATCTTCTGAGAGCAGCATGATGAGGGGTCTGATACCCTGATTCCAGCGATGTGTCACTTAGTTTCTGGTTGCAGCAACCACAGCTCGGATTCATGAAATGTGTATAACCTAAGACACACCACTGATTGGCAGCTCTCTCTTTTACACTGTATAGTGACAGAAAGCTGCTAATCAGTGGTGGGGCAGGGTTGGACAGAGACAAGACACGAGTCCTGTATTGATGCTCTCCTGCTGATAAAAACACTCCTTAGAAAAGGGACACATTGTTGAAATCAGGATCTCTGCCTCATGCTAGCAAATAATTTCTTTTATAGGTTTCCATTAATGATTTTGCACCATTTAACTTACAGTCTCTTTGTTTCCCTGAACACTTCTGGATGCAGAATGAATTAACTGACAACCCATCAGTGAGTTTAAACTCTTATCTGACTTATTCTGATTTTTCAGCTGATATATGACCACCATCAAGGCATTATTACTCTTGGTGGTGTATGGGGCCTGGTGAAGAGGGGGTCCCAGTGCCGGGGTAATTACTTTAAGCTTTATTAAGCCCCAGTGCTTGGGCCCAACTCTTCACCAGGCCCCACTCCACCCCTGGGACCCACCACCGAACCTCTTGCTTCACCTGGGCCCTAATTCGAGTCAGCCATGGTGACACTTGCAGTCTGCCAAAAATGGACCAAGCTCCCTTGTAAATCGGTGGCCGAAGTACTGGCATCTTGTGTGTGACAAACAAGTTGATCCTGTGTGTGCTGGCTCATTCAAATGCTAAGACTCGCTCTCAGAATGTAATCACTCAGAATCGCACTCTCTATAGAACGCTCAGAATCGCAGCCTCTCATTCGTAGACCTATAAGCTCAGCTCGTCGTGCTAAACCGCTCGATACTCAGCCTACTGACAGCAGTCGATCCTATAGTGTATAAGCCATTTTCCATTTCAGCATCCTATTGGTTTGCTATTTCAAGCCGCAGCAGTCTCTATTGTGATACAGCCTGCAGCAGTCTCTATTGTGCATATAGCTCTTAGCAGTCTCTATTGGGCATACAGTCGCAGTAGTCTCTATTGTGCATACAACCAGTTGTAGTCTCTATTGTGCAAAAGCCTGCAGCACACTATTGGCATACAGCTCTTGAGTCTTTATTATGCATATAAAGTGGGTACGGAAATATTCAGACCCCTTTAAATTTTTACTCATTGTTTCATTGCAGCCATTGGTAAATTAAAAAAAGTTTTTTTTTTTTCATTAATGTACATCTGCACCCATTTTCACTGAAAGCCCCCCAGATATGTAGATATTTGTGCAAATGTTATTAAAAAACAAAAACTGAAATACCACATGGTCATAAGCATTCAGAGCCTTTGCTCAGACACTCATGTTTAAGTCATATACTGTCCATTTCCTTGTGATCCT
>JARQOC010000004.1:599792846-599837644 GCA_033576535.1 Allobates femoralis
ATCACTCCCATATAAAGCACCCCTATATAAAGCACATCACCCCCATATACAGCACAGCTCTCCCCATATACAGCAGCCCCATAAACAGCACAGCACGCCGCATATACAGCACAGCACCTCCATATACAGCACCCCAATATACAGCACAGCATCCTCATATACAGCACTCCCCATATACAGCACTCCCATTTACAGCACAGCACTCCCCATATATAGCACCCCCAATACAGCACAGCAGGCCCTATATACAGCACCCCATATAGAGCACCCTATATATAACACCCCCATATACAGCACAGCACCCTCATATACAGCACAGCTGCCCTCATATACACCAACCCAATATAAAGCACAGCCCCCCCATATACAGCATGGCACCCCACATATACAGCACCCCCATATACAGCACAGTACCCCCATATACATAACCCCCATATATAGCACAGAACCCACCCATACACAGCACCCTCCATATACAGCACCCCCTATGCACAGCACCCCCCATATACAGCATCCTCCATATACAGCACCCCCATATACAGCACCCTCCATATAAAGCACATGGAGTCTGACACAGACACAGTCACTGGATGCATCATGCAGGGGGGTAGAGTGGCTCACTGGATGACGAATCATCACACTCCTTGGCTGGAGGGGGAAGATGCAGAGGAGGCAGAGCCAACTGCTGCTGTTTTGAAAGTAAAAGTACAGTGACTCACTGACTGACACACAGCAGGATTGCAGGAGCTCAGTGATGTCACCATGTTATCTGACTGCAGGGGCGGCGCCGCACTGCTGCCCCTGTCTTCAAGGACTCATCGCCGCCTGAAGCAACTGCTCCAGTGGCCTCATTATAGGTGCCCCCCTGGTGCCATCTCTTTTTGAACTTCCTGCCTCCTTTGCTGCTATGATACGCCAGGCCAGAATGTCATATCCGGCCGGGTGAATTGTGGGGCTGATCATGTAGTTTGGCCTGGCTCCAGCGCATGCGCAGTGCGCGTATTGAAGCTGGGTCTTACCCATCATAAGCCCCCACAATTCACTGGGCTGGATATGATATTCCGGCCCGGCGTATCATTGTTCTTAACCTTCCTAGCGGTATTCCCGAGCCTGACTCGGGGTTAACATTCACTGCCAGAAGCGGTAACCCCGAGTCAAGCTCGGGCTTACCCGCGGTCGCGGCAGATGCGGTGAAAAAACCGCATCTGCCGCGATTGCCGCATAGCCGCCGCACTTGCGTCGCGGTTGCGGTAATCACCATAGTAAGTATAGGGGGACTTGCGGCAGGTGCGGCAAGTGCGGTTTTGCACTTGCGGCAGGTGCGGCCGCGAAAAAAACCGCACTTGCCGCAAGTCCCCCTATACTTACTATGGCGATTACCGCAACCGCGCCGCAAGTGCGGCGGCTATGCGGCAATCGCGGCAGATGCGGTTTTTTTCACCGCATCTGCCGCGACCGCGGGTAAGCCCGAGCTTGACTCGGGGTTACCGCTTCTGGCAGTGAATGTTAACCCCGAGTCAGGCTCGGGAATACCGCTAGGAAGGCTAGAGTCTTCTTTGATCAGGTAATTACTAAGAATTGCAGGCCTACAGTACATAACACCAAATTTCCATGCCAAAAAATGGTACCGCTTTTAGCACAAAATTCCTGACATAATCATACCACCAGGGAGGTTAAGGAGGCAGGAATTTCAAAATGAGGTGGCACGGCACAAGGAATGATGATGCCCTGCGGGTTGTGCTAGTCAGGGCCGGCCCTAGGCATGTGCGAGTTGTGCGGCAGCACAGGGCGCCACGCTCCAGGGGGCGCTGCAGAGAGACAGCAGTCACTGTGCTTTGCAGGGCCTCGCTGTTCCTTCCTGCGCCCAAATCTTAAGTTGAAAGCACTCATTCTGTTGTGCTGTGTACAGCACAGTGTACCTCAGCAGAACGAAGATGAACCATGCAATACACCGCCCCTCTTCTCTCCAGAACCATCAAGTCTCCTCCTGGCCTCCAGCCAGTGCAGAACGGAGGAGCGTCCCCTCACCCGAGAACTCTTCTATGGAGGTGAGGAGGTCACTGCTAATTGCCATCTTGAGCCCTGCAGTATGGTGACGGCTCTGAGATAAGAAACTTTTAGTGCTGGGAGCTCTGTGCAGTATCAGGTTTCTCAGCCACACACAGCACCGACCCAGCACCGAGCTGAGAGGAAGGAAGGCCTCACTGATCCTAATCTCCTGTCACTACTGAGTCCAGGCTGCTGCCTCAGTATACAGGCTCTCCTCCTCCTCATACACCTGTACAGTGTATATATAGTATATAGTGGTCAGTATACAGGCGCTTTATCATTCCTGTGTCCTAAGA
Organism: Allobates femoralis; assembly: GCA_033576535.1. NCBI lineage: Eukaryota > Metazoa > Chordata > Amphibia > Anura > Aromobatidae > Allobates > Allobates femoralis. The sequence goes on from JARQOC010000004.1 coordinate 599,795,192, forward strand.
TTGTCAGCTCCTGTGATCAGGGCTCTCCTCCTCCTCATACACCTGTACAGTGTATATATATATATAGTATATAGTGATCAGTATACAGGCTCTCCTCCTCCTCATACACCTGTACAGTGTATATATAGTATATAGTGATCAGTACACAGGCTCTTTATCATCCTGTGTGGTCAGATTGTCAGCTCCTGTGATCAGCGCTCTCCTCCTCATTATACACCTGTACAGTATATATAGTACATAGTGATCAGTATAGAGGCGCTTTATCATTCCTGTGTCCTAAGATTGTCAGCTCCTGTGATCAGGGCTCTCCTCCTCCTCATACACCTGTACAGTGTATATATATATAGCATATAGTGATCAGTATACAGGCTCTCCTCCTCCTCATAACACCTGTACAGTGTATATATAGTATATAGTGATCAGTATACAGGCTCTTTATCATCCTGTGTGGTCAGATTGTCAGCTCCTGTGATCAGGGCTCTCCTCCTCATACACGTATATATATATACTAGCTGTGAGCCCGATGCGATTGCATCGGGATTCTAGAATCTGTGTATGGGTGGAGGCACACTATCATGCATCAAAAATGCTGCGTTTTTGATGCATGACAGTGATGCGAGCGCAGTGCTAGTTTGGTGCGAGTGTAGTGCTAGTGTGGTCCAAGTGTGGTGCTAGTGTGGTCCGAGTGTGGTGCGTGTGGTGAGTGTGCCTGGCTGTATGTAAGTGTATGTGGTGCGAGTGTGAGGTGTGAGTGCGTGTGTGTAGTTTTTTCTTCTCTGCTGTCCATGGTCTTGATGGACCACGGAACAGCATTCCTGCTATCCCCATACAGTTACAATAATGTTTCATTGCTGTGACAGCAGCAGTGAAGCAGTATTGTATGTATAATTTATTATTTTTTGCAAAGTTACACTTTTCAGCTTGATTTTACATGTTTTTACTATGTCGGCAGTTCAGGACTTCATTCAGCACTGTGCTACTGGAGGGGGTTTTAACCCGGTGATTAAGGGGTTAATCAGATGCTGGTGTCATGACACCATCTGTCCAGGGGTTGTCCTCACCCCCTGAACACATGGTGACATGACATCATGTGTCTGAATGGGTTAATTATTCTGTAAACCAAGTTTAATTTTATGTCGGGTTTAGAGATGTGACAGAAAGAGCCAGTGATTTATGAATGGAAGCTTCAGCACCATGGACAGCTCCTCACAAATCACGGCTCTTTCTGTCTCATCTATACACCCGACATAAATTCAAACTTGGTTTACAGAATAATTAACCCATTAACTCCGGTAGCACAGTGCTGAATGAAGTCCTGAACTGCCGACATAGTAAAAACATGTAAGGCTACTTTCACACTACGATTTTGTTAAATCCGATGACCCACCGTATACAGTGCTAACCACTGAGCCACCATATACAGTGCTAACCACTGAGCCACCATACAGCGCTAACCACTGAGCCACCATACATTGCTAACCACTGAGCCACCGTATACAGTGCTAACCACTGAGAAACCGTATACAGTGCTAACCACTGAGCCACCGTATACAGTGCTAACCACTGAGCCACCGTATACAGTGCTAATCACTAAGCCACCATATACAGTGCTAACTACTGAGCCACCATATACAGTGCTAACCACTGACCCACCATATACAGTGCTAACCACTGAGCCACCATATACAGTGCTAACCACTGAGCCACCGTATACAGTGCTAACCACTGAGCCACCGTATACAGTGCTAATCACTAAGCCACCATATACAGTGCTAACTACTGAGCCACCATATACAGTGCTAACCACTGACCCACCATATACAGTGCTAACAGTGAGCCACCGTATACAGTGCTAACCACTGAGCCACCGTATACAGTGCTAACAGTGACCCACTGTATACAGTGCTAACCACTGAGCCACCATATACAGTGCTAACCACTGAGCCACCATACAGCGCTAACCACTGAGCCACCATACATTGCTAACCACTGAGCCACCATATACAGTGCTAACCACTGAACCACCATATACAGTGCTAACCACTGAGCCACAATATACATTGCTAACCACTGAGCCACCATATACAATGCTAACCAATGAGCCACCATATACAACATATAAATCCTGCAACAGCAGTGTACTTTCTGGAGACTGCACTATTCAGTGGCTATTTCTACGGCTCCTGTTCATTTCACCGCACTCCCTATGCAATAGCACCAGGTCTATTTCTAGTTTTGTATATTTATGGCAGATCTACAGGATTTGGGAGAAACGTATAGTAGATGCTGATCCCATCAATAGAGTCAGGAACAGCGCCGCTCTCAGCCAAGAGATGACAGAACAGTCCCATCAATCTCCACATAGAGCGTCAGCGCCTCATTCTTCAGATACACATCGCCCTATTGGTGAGATCCACATGTACCACCCATTATGTAATATCCATGGATACGGTATAAATATACAGAATTACATTATCCCTTTTAGTGTAAATTCAGACATAGTGGAATTAATATGAATTTGAGTTGCAGATTCCTGGGCACAAATTTGGAAGAGTTTATTGTACAATATATGTGAATAAATTAATTATTTTAGAATATAAAAAATGTCATCCTGTTCCCATTTGTATCCTGGGAAACTGGGTACAAAAATCAATAGGATGGGAGCACCAAAAGGCAGTTTTGCACAGGGCACCATTTAGGCTAAGGCCGGCCCTGGTGCTAGTAGCCAGTGAAGAGGGGAGAATGGAGCCCCGTAGCCCGCCTTTCCAGTCTACAGATGGAGACTGCATGTAAGTTATAAATCATTATTCTTAAACTATATAGGGCACTTTTAGATCAGACAGAGGTGGTTAGGGATCAGCTAGAAAGGTACAGGGACCGGAAGTGATAGCAGAGGAGGTTAGAACGAGCTGACAGGTTCCCTTTAAACTTTTCAATTCATTCAGTGCAGGAATAAATTCCTGACTCGTCCTTTGTTTTCTGGACCTGATTAATACATCACTGCTGATTGTCTAATACTCGGTCATCTAACTGAGCTTTATCAGCGAAGAAAATAATAATCATATCTTCATTATTAGGAAGCAGAGGCTAGTATTGATGAGTGAGCACCACCATGCTCGGGTGCTCTGCACTTGAACCCAGCAGGTCAGACATTCCGAAGGACACGACTCGTGTTCCAAAGTATAATGGAAGTCAATGTGAAACTTGAGCAGTTTTCCAGAAATATTGAGCCAATTTCCATTTTTTATTTTCCTTTTTTTCTCTCCTTCTTCCCAGAGCCATAACTTTTTTTTTTTCTGGCCATGCAGACAGGGCTTGGTGTTTGCAGGTTGAGTTATAATTTTGAATGATGCCATTCATTTTACCATACAGTATACTGGCAAAAGGGAAAACAATACAAATTTGGAGAAATTGTGAAAAAAAAACACAGTTCTGGCGAGGTTTTGTGCAGCAGACCCCCTGCGGACATAGCAAACACAATGGCAAACTGCAATCTTATCACGGGATTACGGGTGTACCAATGGTTGCTTAAAATGGCACATTAAATGCCGCTGTGAGAGTTTGACAGCGCTATTTAACAGGTCAACAATAACAGGTTTAACAGGTTAATTATTGTTATAGGTAGGCCTTGGCTGTAATAAATAGTCATTATGTGTCGAGTATTAGGTGAACTCACACCATGAACCCTCTCCATACACCCACTTTTGAATTTTGACGTTCATGTACAGCGAAGATCGGGAAGGGGTTAATATATACCAGCATGAGCCCATGTATTCTAGACTAGGGGTGGTCAAAGAGCGGCCCCTGTCCAACTTCTGATGGGGCGGAGCTAACAGGGGGCATCATAATGGGCGTGACCAAGGACACACCCACCATATCAGGACACCACGCTCAGCTATGCCCATTGTGATGCCCCTCTTTTAGCTCCGCCCTCCGCAGCCATTCACTTTCTGACGTCAATTCCAAGAAGAATGCAGAGATGAGTGGGAGCGTGGACTGGAGCCTGGAGCCACTCCATCCCACTGCTCACCCCAACTGCCCCTGCATAGACCCAACTACCCTTGCTCCTCCCCAACTGCCCCAACTCAGCTCCAACTACCCTCGCTCACCTCCCACTGACCCCGCTCACCTTCAACTGCTGCCGCTCACCCGACAATGCCCTTGCTCACCCTTCACTACCCCTGCTCACCCCCACTGCCCCCGCTCAGCCCCAACTACCCCCACTCACCCCCAACTGCCCTCACTGCCCCACTCACCCCCCCACTCACCCCACAATGCCCCTGCTCACCTCCCACTGCCCTGCTCATCCCACAATGCCACGCTCACCCCACAATGCCCCTGCTCACCCCCCACTGCCCCTACTCACCCCACACTGCCCCCGCTCATCCCCCACTGCCCGCAAGCTCACCCCCCACAGCCTTCAATCACTCACTCCCCCACAGCCTGCACTCACTCAGCCCGTCCTCACTCTGTCCACACCATGGTCACCCCGCACTCACTCAGCCTGCACCATGATCAGCCGACACTTTCAACCTGCACTCAGCCCACACTCTGCACTATGGTCATCCCGCACTCACCCTGCACTCACTCACCCTGCACTCACTCACCCAGCACCATGGTCATCCCGCCCTTACCTCACACTACCTCAGCTCGCACCACAGTCACTCCACATTCACTCAGCCCGCACCATGGTCACCCTGCAGCACTGGGGGGGCACTGGAGGGGCAAAGAGCGAGGGGGAACAAACAGCGGGGCAGGGGAGAGAGGCGAATACTGCCCCCAGTGTCATAGAGCCTGCCCCCATCATGATGTCACCGCCCACCCGATGCGATAACATGGGGCTCCCATCTAGTACCTAAATAATAATGATGTGGGAAGCTGAAAGATTTCAACTTTGATAGTTTACTTGAATTTGGTAAGGAAATTTTCATCAAAATTATTGAAGCCTCAAGTGAGGAGAGGGCAGTGGCGTATCGATCGCGGTCGCAGCAGTCGCGGCTGAGACCAGGCCTGGACCTGTAGGGGGGCCCGCGCCTCCAGCCGCCCCCCGCAACCGCATCTTGTGACACACTCTGGAATGACAGCACTTTGAGTGACACACTCCGTGTGTTAGAGGAGGTGAAGTGAGGGAAGCTTCCTGCTTCCTGATCCTGATCCCGCCCCTCCTCTCCTCTGATCTGCTGCCGGCACCCTGCCCCACACTGTGTGCTCCTGTGGCGGCAGCATTTACCCCCCAGCCCCCTACCCCCCGCGACATGGAGTTGATGCACTCCTGGGGGGAAGGCCCGGTCTGAACATCGCACTGGGGCCCACTAGACTCCAGTTACGCCACTGGGAGAGGGGCTTGTGCTCTGGAACCAGTTTGGGGATTTTCAGTTCCCTTACTGACAGCACCAGCCACTTGAGAAGGACTATCCCACTACCCAGCAGAAACCACACCAGGACAAAGGTTTACAAACAGGGCCTATGACTTGCCCATCCCACAGCGCTGTTATACATGTGGGTGCGCATTGGACACATGGCCAAAGATTGTATGCAGTGCTGGCGCCCAATACCTGGAGCCCATTTGCTCGCTCATTCGGTCAACATCTGTCAAAATGAGCCATTGGGATCTAAGGGATGCTACCCCAAGATACACCAGCAGCATAGGAAGTAATATACCCTGTCCACAGTCTAAGGTGGGTTTTCCACCCTACACCAGCCAATCTCCATCACCACGTACAGCCGGTAAAGGTTTGTGACATGCAGGCCCAGGGAATTTGAGACACTGGCTCTTTTATCACCCTGGTCAGCACATATATTGTTTCCCCAGAACACCATTTAGCAGGCCACCAAGCGACTATCTCCCTTGCTGGACGTCAGCGCCCTGACATCCCTCTTGCACGTGTGAGGTTGGATTGTGGAATCGACCAGAGGGAGGTTGAAGTGGAGCTCATGGACAGCCTCCCCACAACTGTTATTTTGGGGAACAACCTAGAATCCAGCCAGTTTGTCACAGACATCACCCACAGCCAAGCCAACCATCACTGTGAGTTTAAGAAAATCCAACTCACAGACCCCACCTTAGAGCCTGTCCATAGAACAGCTGCCCGATCTTGGGGAGGGAATCAAGGGGAGGTGTATAGGTGTGAGCCTCTGTTGCTGACTTCCTCACCGAATAGGCAGAGATCATGGAAATACCAAATTACTATTCAGACAAGAGGAGACGGGTGATCACAGCCTATCATGTCTGGCAGCCATGTCAACAGCGACCCTCAACAGGATTCAGACGTTCTCTGGAGCTAATTAAAAAGTAGAGGAATGTGACAACTCAGCATCTGGCTGATTGCGTGGATGGTGAACTTTTCTTAATTAGGCCAGATTTATTGTTCTTGTGTTCGGTAAATCAATAGAAGTTTGCCATGTCAGACTGATCAGAGCCTTATGTCCGTTAATTTGTGGATAGAATATTAAATGTAACGCCTCAGTCACTGACTACATCATTCAGAAGAAAATTATGCAGTCAGATTGAACTGGCAGCCAATAAGGGAGCAACCATCTCACAGCAATCCCACTATAGGATCACAGTGCCCTGAGGTGAAGGCTGGGGGGGAGGGGAGGGTAAAAACGTCCTTGCTTCTGTCACCATGTGATCATTTTGTTGTGAACTTCAGCCTAGGATCTAAGGATCCATCTGGAAAACCAAGACTGCTTCACTGCCAACACAGAGTCCACAAACCTGCTTAAAGAACCCAGGTGGGGCAATTTGGTTACCAGGCTAGATACCTTGCTATGGTACTAGAGCCTAGGATCCAATGTTCCATTTGGAGGATCAAAGAACTGCTTCACTGCCCACCACTGATCCCACTATTTAGCTTGGAGAACCCAGGTTGGGGCAATTTGGTCACCTGGTTACATCATTTCTTGTTGGGCTTTGTTAGCTTCCCAAGCTTGCTGCTATCTTAAGTCAGTGGGTGCCCACCACAAGTAGTGTGATACTTGGTTGGAATAGTTGGTCCTGCAAGCCCTGAAGACCTAAAGGTTCTAATCCCTGGTGAGCGAGCGGAAGGGTAAGATTCTGTTGCTTGTACCATCTTGTATTGTTGCTGGGAATGTACTATATAATCAATAATTATTGATGATTCAATAAAGTCTTATCAATGTGTGGTGCATCACTCTGTGTTGTCTGAGTAGTGTTCTGCCCACAGTTAAGGAGTTTCGGAATTCAGCGGGATGAGCCCTGGTCCGGGTAGACTCTCTAAAGCCAGCCAGACCAGTAGATGAGAGCATCCTTTTAAGAGGATCGATGACTACACTGTTACCATTGCCACTCAAAAGGTGATGCATAACCCTCTGTACTCCTGACTAAATTATAGAGATTACGCACACATATAAGCACCCCCCCCCCCCCCCCCCCCCCGAGACAATGATGTATCAGAAGCAGCTCTCTCATTCTGTCTCAATGTCCAGAGTTAACATCTCAGAATCATATATGCATTACTTGTACGTACATTGTACATCCTAATTGGCTCAGCTTATCCCATACATAGTGCAGACATTAACATATACCGTGTTTCCCCGAAAGTAAGCCCCCCCCGATTGTAAGGCCGCCTAGGGGTAAAGGGGGGGCCTGCTAATGTAAGGCCTCCCCCGATTATAAGGCCTTACAACCGGGGGGCCAATGTAAGGCCCCTAGCGGAGGGGGGGGGGAGCGGGAGTGGGTCGCACGTCACATGCGCCCGCTCATTACATATGCACTACATCCCCCTGTCAATCAGCGACAGGGGGAGCAGTGCATTATACTGTATATATGGGCCCCCTCCTGCTGGCACACTACCCCCCTGTTCTGAGGCCCCCACCGCTGCTGCTGCTGCAGACATCTTACCCTCCAGGGTCTTCTTGCAGCAGCCAGCGTGTCCGTCCTCTGTCCTCGGCTGTCTCCCGGATCATGTGACCGGCCGGTCGCAGTCGCGATGACGTCATGCGCTGCGACGGGTCACATGATCCGGGAGACAGCCGAGGACAGAGGACGGACGGGCTGGCTGCTGCAAGAAGACCCTGGAGGGTAAGATGTCTGCAGCAGCAGCAGCGGTGGGGACCTCAGAACAGGGGGGGTAGTGTGCCAGCAGGAGGGGGCCCATATATACAGTATAATGCACTGCTCCCCTGTCGCTGATTGACAGGGGGATGCAGTGCATATGTAATGAGCGGGCGCACGTGACGTGCGACCCACTCCCGCAGTGTCCCAGCAGGAGGGGGCCTGTAGGCCACACTGCTGGGGCACCCAATGTAAGACCCCCCCCGAAAGTAAGACCGGGGGCCACTTTTGGCCCCCAAAAAAATGTAAGACAGGGTCTTACTTTCGGGGAAACACGGTATATCCATATATAGATGTGTGTGTGTATATGTATATATCCATCTCTTATTGGCTAAATGTCAGTATCCTATACACCCAGGTCACAGTTACAGTTCTTAAAGTGTAATTGTGATTTCATTGAAGAGAAAAAAAGGAGATTTTTGTGTACTCACCGTAAAATCCTTTTCTCTTAGCCTCTAATTGGGGGACACAGACCGTGGGTGTTATGCTGCTGTCCACTAGGAGGCGACACTAGGCAAATCTGCAAAAGAATTCAGAGACTCCTCCTCTGCAGCATATACACCCTAGAGCAGGAAGTGATTCCCCAGTTTTGTGCTAAAGCAGTAGGAGAGTCAACAAATAACAGTGACACAGGAAGTACACACAGTCAACCCGTGTAAACAATATAGTTAACAAGGTAATAATAGTGGAACACGGCTTGAAACCGAACAGGCACGTGTGGAAACAGTTAAGAATTAGCAGAGGAATATTAGTACCACAAGGCCCGTAACTCAGCAGGCGCATGTGGAAAAGAAGAGTTAACGAAGCATATGATCGTATAACAAGACCTGAAATTAAAGAGGGTCATAGTACTACAAGGCCTGAGCTAAACAGGCACAAGGTTAAACAGCCAACAACCAACAGAGTGAGAATAGGCAAACATGGTAAACAAGTTAACCATGAAATGTAAGAACTGAAGAAAAGGCCCAGAAGATCAATAGGGTGGGTGCTGTGTCCCCCAATTAGAGGCTAAGAGAAAAGGATTTTACGGTGAGTACACAAAAATCTCCTTTTCTCCTTCGCCTCATTGGGGGACACAGACCGTGGGACGTCCCAAAGCAGTCCCTGGGTGGGAAAGAACAAAGGAACTAGATATACTGAGCAAGGTCAGAGAAGAACCATGCCCCAGGAACTAGTGACACTGAGCATGGTCAGTGAAGAACAATGAGCCAACAGGCGAGCTGCCGCCTGGAGGACACGTGTACCCAGACCTGCGTTTGTTGCGGACTGAGTGCAAGCGCTATAGCGGCTTGGGTATGGGTGTAGGCTGGCCTATTGGCTGCCTATACACTTGTTGCGCCAAAGCCTGTTACCGAACTGTCCAGGAGGCCTTCCTGGCCGAGTAGAATATACCATGACCTTCTAGAAGGGATGAGTCATCGATGGAATAAGCGTCCTGGATGGTTAGAGGAGCCTTAGAGGCTGACGTGTTCGTAGTTCTGCCCATTGGAAGAATGAGAAAAGAAAAGAGAAAACGACCTCTGAGGAGGGCACTGACATCTAGATGCGTAGGGCCCAGACCAGGTCCCGCACATGTAAGTCCCTCGCGACCGGACGAACTGAAGTCGGGCGTAGTGATGGCAGAGAGACGTCGTCATGTAGGTGGAAAGAGTAAACCTATCCTGGAAGAAGAAAGGAAACAGCCATAGAAAAGTCTTGTTCTGATGAAAGACTAGAAAAAAAGATGGATTACGCGAAACCGCTGCAAGTCACGATACTTCTGCAGAGACAAATAAAATGCCACCGAACCATACCGCTATGTGAATGAGGATGCTATAGGTAATATGCCCTCATGGCTGAAAACGGGATCCTTGCCGGCCGCGAGTATCAAGGACAGTTCCCCAGGGATGTAGTCTTGTTGTATGGGGACCAGAAATAGCAGACCCGTCGAGGAATGGTTTCACAGAGTCTGGTGGCAAGACGTGCTGGTAAGAGGGTGAAAAAACCTGCTGTGTGAGAGACCCAAAGGAAAGCCCTGAGTCTAGGTCTGAGTGGAAGACGGAGAGTCCCCAGTAAGAAGTAGGGCCAAGGGGAATGACTCCTAAAGGAGTCCCAGCAAAAAAACCAAAATGAGTACACGTGTGTGATTGGATATCGCTGATAAAGCTGGTGTCCTCCTCTGTGACTACGCTCGTTACAATATCCTGGGAAAAAAACCTCTTGGGTTAAATTCTAGGTCTGAAGGCTACGGTATTAACCTCAGATGTGAAGAGTTCTGAGGAAGAACTGGCCGTGAGCGAACAGGTCCGAACTGTCCGTTAGACGTACTGGTACTGCAGCTATAAATTGGACAAGCTTGCGCGCCAAGGGCGAGTGAATCAGTCTGAGACCAGAAAGATGACCCGGCGACATTCTCGTTGTGATATTCCCGACTATTAGAGGGGAAGAAATGTAGGAAAGGCGGGTACCGGTCCAGGCTTGAACTAGTGAGTCTGTCCCACTGACTGCGGATCCTGAGACCAGGCCAGGAAGGCCGGGACCGAGGCATTGAGGTGTGACTCCGTCAGCTCCATATCTGTGGGTACCTGGCGTCGGCGTTTCGACGGAGGACGCGTAGGAGAAGGGGCTGGGCACCCTGAGTCCATGCCTTGGCGAATCTAGGAAAAAGGAAAACTCCACCCAGAAGAATACACCTGGTATGAGAACAGCTGGCAGTACCGTGTTGAAGGATTTCACCTAGTGAAGGATGTGGCGAACTTGACATCACTTAGAGACTGCGGGTTCCACACTGGTTGATGACATATGCCACGGCTTTGGCATTGTCTGACTGCACCTGATGTGTCTGAAGGCCAGAAGATGACTGAACGAGTACAGTCCTAGAGATACTACTGAATGTGCGTAGATTTAGGGGTATGTTCGTGACAGGGTAAGACTACTACCCTGAGCATTGTGAGGGGGGGCACATCGCCCCCCATGCAGTATTCGTGCAACGCCTGAGCATGGATAATTGCAAAGGCCGGCGATTCCGCTGAGGCAATGGAACTGGCTACTATGCTGACCAGGACTCTTAGATAAGCTGCGAAGGATTGAGGAAAACCCTGACGAAAGCTGCGGAGTCCAAGATGAAGAATCTGTGCTTTGTCTGGGAAACTGACTAGAGCTGTAAATGCGTTGCAACTAACGGCAACCAAGATCATGCGATGCTGTGCGTCCCATATGGCTGAGACTCCATACGTGACGCTGCATCATCGGGCGTCAAGGGCACGCAGCGGAGCAGGGGCTCCTGGATATATGTGCTGTGTTGCAGCACGCGCCTTGGAGTTTGGGTAGACCTGAGGAAGGTCGATCCCACGGAGTCTGTTTAATGAGCACGGTGCAAATGTCACTGTTCGCAGTCACTGAAAGGCATGGATTGATAAAAGAGCCATCCGGAGATGGAAGACTGCTGAAAAGCAGTATATACGTTGCCAATTCCAGGCGGGGGAAAAAACTATGTAATCTTTTCGCTTCAGTCCCTTCAGCTTCGCCCCACCCCCTGTGCTGAGGGTCGGAGCTCTGACGGCAGGTGGAGGGCGGGCAGAAGGCGGGCTGAGAACGGGCGGGAAAGCCAGAGATGTCACGGCTAGGCCGAAATCGGGCCCTGCTAAAAAACGCGGGGCTCGGGAACCGCAGAGGCCCGTCGCGGAGGTCCGGAGAAAACCAGAAGACAAGAGCAGTGCTGGCAGAAAAAGAACCGGAGCCTGTGATCACGACCATTCGGACGCTGGTGTCCTGTGCTGCACACCGCGAACACTATCCTACTGGTGACTCCTGAATCGAGAAGGGACAGAGTGCGTGGAAGAAGGCTCGGGCCATGGTCTCACGGGGGCAAGAAGGGCCCATTCATTGGATTAATGCGGTCAGGGGGCCGCAAGGTCCCATCTCGAGGCAGGCTGTGCAGACTACTCGCACGTGTCATCTTAAGCCAAATACCCATATAGGTCCAGTGAGGAGATTGGCAACAGAATTCGTATTCCACATCGTGCTACCCCGAGTTTTGTCTTTGTAGTCAGGTGATGGAGGCCGGCCAGGCCTCATGCCTTCGCAGCTTCAACCCGAATCCCCAGCGGAGAGTCGAGGAAGAAGCTTGGCATATAACATATCGGCTACAACCCAGCGCCTCCGACAGTGGGGAGCTGAGGAGGAAGTATGTTATGGGTCTTCGGTTCCAGAGACCCGCGCTAAACCACTCGAGCATGGCTGATCATGGAGTTCATCCTGTGTTTTGAAGGACTTGACCGTCATCCCTGCAAACCGGAACTCTAGCAGAAAAGTGTTTGCAGCGGGGCTCGAACTGGGCACATTTGCATTGGTAGGCAGTAGTGTTTACCACTACACCACGGCTCCTATTGTGGGATTGGAAAAAATTAGTAACAATCCTAGGACCCTTGCAGTTGTCAGATAAGTGTAGGTTACGTCAACTTCAACTGGACTCTCCATTAATGGAGGACCCAGGAAGAAACCTGTGAGTTAGACTCGCCGTAATTTCACCGCAACCTAGTTCTCTCAACTGTGTAGGGGCCTGGGAAGGGGTCCGATGGATGAGTATTTGATGTCTGAATATCAACAGGGTTCCCACCGTTGAGGGGAACCGAGGAGGAGGGCATGTCGGTATATCACTTAAACATAGCTACCCTCTCCGGGTAAGGCTATCAGATCGGAAAGGTGTACCAACAGGTACCTGCATCAGGCACGGCGGTAGGAACAACTATAATTGGTCTGTGCTGGAAGAGGGACTCTGGCTGTACTGCTCTGGGAATTAGCAGTATTCCTAGTAATGTGATGTTACTGTGTCACAGAGTACAGGGGTAGCATTACTGTCACATGGTCGGTGTACAGGGAGGGGGGAGGAGTACACGTTGAGGCAGGCTGTACCAAGCTGGCTGCCAGTGGCGTAACACCAGGCCCCGGGACCCCGATGTGAAGGCTCCAATGGGACCCCTAATTATTGCAAATGTTTAATAGCATTAGTCTTTTTCTATAGGCCAAAGGGACTTTTGGGGCCCCCTAGGCTGCAGGGTCCGGGTGCGATCGCAACTTCTGCACCTGTTGTAGTTACGCCACTGCTGACTGCCCGTCAGCAACTATCAGAGACTGGCGCACAGCGAAGCCGTGTTAGTAGTGCTGTGTTGGGTCCCTGTAATGTGGCACAATAATCTGAGCTGATCTGTGTATCCCTATTACCTCCACCTGGGAGGATAGGGACCAAGGGACGCCTCAGCGGAGGCAAGCATGAGCCTGCTGCCATCTGCCCAGAGCAGAGTCCTGGGTGCAACCCCAGTGGTTGTAGGGGCTAATCCAACCATCTGACCGTAGCCACAGATGGCCTGGTCAGCCTGAGTCCCCTGATGCCCAAGCGCTGTTCGCCGCTGTTATACAGCGGTGTCAGCGCCGGGGCTGCAATGGCTGCGGTGCCATGAAGAAGGGGGCGGAGCCAGCGCGATAGCGCGCAGAGAGCCTGGATGGCGCCCTTTCCAGACCTGTCCCACCCCCGTGCTGACGCTGGCGAGCTCCCGTCCAATGGGGCGAGCCGGTGGGCGGGACTGTGACGTGCGGCTAGGCCGAAGCCGGGGCCTCGCGTAAAACGCGGGCCCGGGAATGGCGGAGGGTTGGCGCGGAGGTCCGGGGCCGGAACTGGGAGCACGGCGCCTGGCACCGGAGACTGCGACCATGGTGGGGCAGCGCCCCATCGGCACCCAGGGCCCGATATCAGCCGCCGCTGCTGTGCTCCCTGCCAGGGGAGCGGGCGCAGCATGAACAGTACGGAGGAGGGGGGCCCCGAGGTGGGGGAGCCTGCTCTCAGAGACCCTCACAGTAGGGCTCGTGGCGTGCAGCTTACAGATACTGCGGCTGGGCGGCTCAGGGGGGACAAATAAAGAAAAACATGCAGGGTCCCAGGGGAGCCCTGATTACCTGAGTAGGCTCCTCAACCCAGACCCTAACAGGGAATGGGGAGGGCATCTTGGGCTTGCTTGCTCGACCCATAACCCAGAAGGGAGATGGGGAAGGCTGTGCCTGGCCTGGCGTCCTGATGTGCCCCGCAGGATCAGCTCTGTCATTGCTGCGATTCTCTGCAAGCCTGCAGAAGTCACCCTGAAGTTCCCAGTGGGGACAGGGGAAAATGTGGAAGCGCCGGCCATGGGAGAAAAACAAGGAGATCGGAACGCAATGGAACCGTCGCCTTGCTCCCTATCCATCGTGGCAGGAGGGGATACGTGGAGGTAACACCCCGCGTTCCCGCCTGTTGCTGGTTTTGGGAGATCGGTATGCGGAGATACCGTCGCCCTCTCATATTCTTGGTAAAAAAGAGTAAAAAATCTAAGTAAAAAATATCTAACTATTTAATTTGGAGTGGTCCTATGGACCATGTCTACCTCCTATCGACACTAAGCAAAAACTGGGGAATCACTTCCTGCTCTAGGGTGTATATGCTGCAGAGGAGGAGTCTCTGAATTCTTTTGCAGATTTGCCTAGTGTCGCCTCCTAGTGGACAGCAGCATAAACACCCACGGTCTGTGTCCCCCAATGAGGCGAAGGAGAAAAAAACAATAGTGCACTGGTTGTTAATGAGGGGTCACATAGCAGCTAAGATAATGCTTTTTTTGTGCCATATGACTAATTTTCTAACATTTTTCTGCGCTCAATTAAAAGCTGCATTTTAGAGCTGTGTCGGCATGGCCAGCAGCTGATGTGGAGCAGTGCAATGTGACAGCAGAGAAAGGACAAGATAAGAGATTGTGAGCTGAGTGGGGAGCCAGCAGAGAAGGGGTTAACAGAGATTGTGACGTGTGTAGCCAGATGACAGAATAGAGAAGCTTGTAAAGAGGAGTTTACATCCTGACATTATATTTAGCTCTGTGCTGTAATCTAATACATTGTTTCCACACCAGCTGCAGTCAGGAGTGTAGGCCACACCCCCTTTATCCTTATATGGATACATGCCCCGTATTCACAGAAGATGAAATTTATTGAAAATGAACATATGTCTGCTTCACGCACAGTGCAGTGGGGACACCCTGTGGAACGTTTATGAATGGAAACCAACCAGAATTTTCTAATGAAGTACATGTGAAAGTTTATTAAAATCACTTGCTCTACATTATTATTAAATAAAAATTTAAAAAGCAGTTACACTTTAAGTTTCACATTCCTAAACTTTTAACTTCATTTTTAGACAAATAAACTACAAATATCCTTATCTAAAATAAACAGTAGCCTCTCCCTGCATTACACTAAAAGAAACACAGTACAGACGTTCTCAAAATGGAATATGATTAAATTAAATGGATCCTGCGCTCATACCGTAATAAAGGAAAATCATAATTATACAAAAATGCTAGAGGCCCCACCCATGGCTGCATCTAATAGGCTGAATACTAGACCAATTGGTCATTATTTCTCAAAGCTACCCTTTCCTAATATCTTTATAGAACTTTTATATACCCAGAAAACAGCATGAAGGGGCTCGGAGAAGGCGGCAGTGAAGGTGTGTAAGTGTCTGATGGGGTCACACAGCTCATAAAAGGACAGCTGCCCGGCCTCATAATCCAGACAGATCCTGACTCTATCACTGGAGATCTGGTGAGTTAATGGGATCACTTTACTGTCATGTACCACTGAACACTGATTATTATATGCCAGCCCTCCATATAAACACCAGGACTTGTTATTATCTCCAATGCGTGACTGACGTCCCCTCCTGTCTATACTGGGATAACACATCCCCACCCTCCACATAAATGATCTACTGATCTCCACATCCCAGTAATGTCGTCCTGAGGTAAATCCCCTCCTGCTCATCACCTGATTATACTGGAATCTCTCTGCTGTTTCTGGACGATTCTGTGTCATTTCTGTCCAGGTTGCAGTTTTCAGGTCGTCTGATATAAGTATCTTATTAGCAGCTGTGTTTACATCCAGTAATATGTCTGCAGGATTCTGTACATAGAAGGTCACATATATATCTTTTATCATATCAGATAATGTGTGTGATATGTGTGAGATCAACTCCGCACCCCGATCACCTCCATTATGTCCTCTTGTGTCTTCATCAACTCCATCTTGTCCTCTTGTGTCCTCATCACCTCCATCTTGTCCTCTTATGTCCTCATCACCTCTCTCCTCCTCAGGATCACACAAGTCACCGGTGTCTGGATCCTGTAAGACAGTCAGTGGATCAGTCATGTTACACAGCTCCTCAATGTGCCTCATCCTCCTGGACAGCTCGTCCTTCTTTATCTCCAGCTGATGGATCAGAGCAGACAGTGACAGTGACTCTTCCTTCTCCTGCCTGGAGATGTCACTCAGGACCTTCTTCTCCAGGTCGTCCATCCGTCTCTTGATGTCTATAAAGAGGGCAATGACTGTCTGGGTTTCTCTAGATGCTTTTTCTTGAGCTTTTCTCCTGCACTCCACCAGGTTCTGGACTCTTTCTCCTGTCTTCTCTCTCTTTGTGGTCAGTTTATGGAGAATATGTCTCAGTTTCTTCTTCTTCTTCTCAGAGGCCTCATCCAGCATCTCCACCCGATGTCCCCGATGTTCTCCGGCCAAACTGCAGGACACACAGATACAAGCAGCGTCCTCAGTGCAGTAATACTTCAGCACCTCTTGATGGACAGAACATTTTATACTCCCCAAGGAGGCACTGGGATCAGATAAGACGTGTTCTGCTGATTTGCTGTGAACCCTCAAGTGTTTCTCACACAGAGAAGCCTCACAGAGTAGACAGGATCTAACAGCAGGTACAGGAGAGTCCACACAGTAAGTGCAGAGGATCCCAGGCATCTTCTGACGTGGTTGAGTAGACAGGAAACGTTCTGATACATTATGTAGAGCTATGTTCCTCATCAGTGTCGGCCGCTCCTGAAACTCTTCTCTGCATTCAGGACAAGAATAAACTCCAGTTCCATCCTGTGTATTGAGGAACTGATTAATACAGACCCGGCAGAAGTTGTGTCCACATCTCAGGGTTACAGGATCTGTATAAAGGCTCAGACAGATGGAGCAGTCCAGCTCCTCTCTCAGTTCTGCAGACGCCATGGCTGACACTACTTGGAAGCAGAGAAGCCAAACGTGACTGATGTTATAGGCAGCAGGGTGTATTTATTCCAGCAGATACTTTACTATTCAAGACTTTGATCTTCTGTTCTCTAACGAGATAAACATTTTTTATCTCGTTGAAGTTTGAGGTCTCTAGGAATTTGGTTAATCAGCAAACAGGGCAAGTTGCAGATAATAATAATCTAAGGGTTCAGTCAGGGGCGGAACTACCGTGGTGCAGCTGGTTCAGCTGCACCAGGGTCCCGACCGGCAAGGGGGCCCCTTCAAGCCTGCAGGGGAGCTCCTGCTTCCCTGGCCTGATCCCGCCCCTCCTCTCCTCTGCCACTCGGTGTGGCTCAGTAGGAGAGCCGCCACAAACACCCCTCTGACGGCCGCCAGCACCACCCCGCAGCCCCAGGGGACCGCAGCATCTACCCCCCAGGCCCACTCCCCCGGACCGCGCCGACGGCCACCAGCACCCCACCGGACCACGCCGAAGGCCACCAGCACCCCCCCCCTCACTTCACCATGGGTGCAACTGGGCCCCCGGGGGTCAAGGTCCGCCACTGGGTACAGTCACACTTGGTGACGCAGCAGCGATCCCGACAGCGACCCGACCTTGCCGGAATCGCTGGAGCGTCTCTACGTGGTCGCTGGTGAGATGTCAAACAGTCAGATCTCACCAACGATATGGAGGTCGTTGGGTCCCTGTCACTCTGGGGCGTAGTGTTGAGATTGTTGGTCGTTGTCCCTGTTAAACACAGCGATGCACGCTGCCCAGCGGGAGTGCGACAACCAAAAAAATGGTCCAGAACGGTTTGTAACGATCAGCGATCTCACAGCGGGGGCCTGATCGCTGCTACGAGTCACACAAAGCGAGATCGCTGTTGCATCACAACATTTGTGACTCAGCAGCGATCTCGCTTAGTGTGACAGGGGCTTTAATTATATAGCCCCAACATATTCCGCAGCCCTTTACAATTCAGAGGGGACATGTACAGACAATATGAGACAACACAGAGTAACAAATATTCAACAGACCCGGGAGGAGTGAGGTCCCTGCTCGCAAGCTTACGATCTATGGGGAATAGGGGAGGTACAAAAGGTAAATGGTAAAAAGTGCCGTCATATATGGTCCAGCCATCAATAGAATAAATAGGGGATTTATTTAATACTGCATGAACCAGTCACCAGCCAGGATCTGTACAAGTACAGATAAAGTGCTATTTAGTGCATGGAAGGAGTAGACAGATGACCCAGGAGGCCAGGTTTGGAAAAGGGAAGATAGGAATAGTTAGATAAATGAGGCAAGGTGATAAACTAGTCTAAAGAGATGCGTTTTTAGGATTCGCTTAAAGCAATGGGTATTGGGAATTAATTGAATTGTTCTTGGTAGCCTGTTCCAGAGAATTGGTGCAGCTCGTGAGAAGTCCTGGAGACGGGAATGGGAGATTCGGATTGTAGATAATGTCAGTCTTAGATCACTTGAAGAAGGAAGGCACATGTAGCTTGATAGACCGAGATGAGAGAGATGTATTAAAAATGCTCAAAACCGCATCCTGATCCGCAGCCCATAGGCTTCAATAGAAAAACCGGATTGCACTATTTGCAATCCGGTTAACGCATCTGGTTTTGCAGCCTGCAGTAAAAATCATGCAGGCTGCATTTTTCACAACGGTTGCAAAATAGGATGCTGTTTTTATTTTTTTTTTAACATGGGCGCCTATGGGACCGGATCCGGTACCCCTTGCGGTACCGGATCTGGATGCAGTTTTTAAAATTGCAAAACCCACATTCCAAAATCGGATGCGTTAATGCATCCAGATCCGGAATGAGGGTTGCAATTTTACTATCAAACGATAGTATGAAGGCACACGGTAGAACTGCATCAGGTAATGGATGCGGTTACCGCATTGTGCCTTTTAAGTGTGACCCTAGCCTTAGAGTGATTGCTAATCTGCTACAGTGTACAATATAAAGCTACCAGTGCATTCACTGGCACAGGATAGAGACATGGTGAGGCGGTTGGAGAGGAACATGATCCTGGCTGCTCCATTCAGAATGGATTGGAGAGGAGTTTAGTAAGAGGAAGACCCATTAGCAGAGAATGGCAATAATCCAGACGAAAATGAATAAGGGAAACAGAGTTATTACAGAGTCAATGATAAGAAAACATAGAATTCTAGAGATATTTTTGAGGTGTAAGTGACACGAGCAAGCGACTGATCGGATGTTGGGAGTGAAGGAGAGATCAGAGTCAAATGTAACCTCAAGACAGCGAGATGATAGATGATAATGATAGAACCACATACAGAAATGGAAATATTAGGTTTCGGAAGATGAAACAGTACCTAGAAGTCCCTGGCATTCTGGATGGAGTCTTAGGGCGGTTTTACACTGCGGTCCGATCCGGGGCAGTCAGAGATGAACCCGACAGCCCCAGACTGGATCAGCATACACAACTGGAGGACTAATTTGCCCTCTGGTCTGGTGTGCTGCCGCCACTGATAGGTCAGGACCGCGGCTTGTGAGCTAGCCGCGGTCCTGACCTATCAGCGGCGGCAGCTGCGTGTGGCTGCATACCGGACCGGAGGGCAAATTAGTTCTCCAGTTCTGTATGCTGATCCAGTCTGGGGCTGTCAGGTTAATCTCTGACTGACCCGGATCGGACCGCAGTGTAAAACCGCCCTAAGACTCCATCCAGAATTCCAGAATGCCAGCTAGCCGCGGTCCTGACCTATCAGCGGCGGCAGCTGCGTGTGGCTGCATACCGGACCGGAGGGCAAATTAGTTCTCCAGTTCTGTATGCTGATCCAGTCTGGGGCTGTCAGGTTCATCTTTGACTGACCCGGATTGGACCGCAGTGTAAAACCGCCCTAAGACTCCATCCAGAATGCCAGCTAGCCGTGGTCCTGACCTATCAGCGGCGGCAGCTGCGTGTGGCTGCATACCGGACCGGAGGGCAAATTAGTTCTCCAGTTCTGTATGCTGATCCAGTCTGGGGCTGTCAGGTTCATCTTTGACTGACCCGGATTGGACCGCAGTGTAAAACCGCCCTAAGACTCCATCCAGAATGCCAGCTAGCCGCGGTCCTGACCTATCAGCGGCGGCAGCTGCGTGTGGCTGCATACCGGACCGGAGGGCAAATTAGTTCTCCAGTTCTGTGTGCTGTCCCTGACAGCCCCGGACCGGACCTGACCGCACTGTGAGGCCGCCCTTAGAAAACTAACAGACCCCGCATTCATGATCTGCAGGTTTTTGAGTCTGTGTACTTGAAATTAATTGAAAGGGTGGGGGTGGGGGGTTCAAAATAATAGCAGTGTGGAGTTCAATTAGTGAAGTCAATCATTCTGTGAAGGAATAGGTGTGAATCTGGTGGCCCTTATCTAAGGGTGAAACCAGTACATGTTATACATGTATGTCTCCTTGACAGCCTGAGAAATATGGGTAGTTTGAGACATTGTTCAGAAGAACGTACTTTGACTAATAAGTTGGAGAGGTTAAAACCTATAAATGATAAAAGTGCATACAATAATAGGCAGTTCAGCTTATTGATCTCCAATGCTTTAAAATGAAAAGTAAAACCAGAGAGACATGGCAGAAAATGGAAAACCATTCAAATGGTCAAATTATTAAAATAATAATATTTGTTTATATAGCACTATTAATTCCATAGCAGTTTACATACATTTGCAACACTGCCCCCATTGGGGCTTACAATCTAAATATCCTATCAGTATGTGTGAAAATGTGGGAGGAAACCGGAGAACCTTGAGGAAACCCACACAAACATGAGAACAACATACAAACTCCTTGTAGATGTTGTCCCTGGATGGACTTGAACCCGGGACCCTAGCACTGCAAGGCTGCAGTGCTAACCACTAAGCCACCATGTGTTACAGAGGACGTGCAATGCTCCTGATCAGGAGCCTTCAGACTTTCTTCTTCCATCATTATGGTCCAGGTTGATTTTAGTCTCATCCATCCTCTGCTGCTTTTCTAGAACTGAGCGGCTTGTTTAGATGTTTATTTTTGGTAAAGTCTATTCTGTCTTTTTTATTTTCCAGCAAATGTATGGTTTGCGTCACGTGGTGACTCCTCGGTATTTGCTTCCTGTGGTGACCTCCTCGGTATTTGCGCCTATGATATGGTAGACCAGATCTGATTTTTTTTTTTTTTTGTAAAGGTTTGAAGTTGGGGCTGAGCACGACTCGCATTTGGGTCTGAACCTGGCTATGCGAAGTGGGGCTGAGGGGCTTTAAAAATAAAGACAGTGATTAAACCGCATCTTTATACTTATCAGCATCTAGCCGCTTGTACTTCCTGGGCCGCTCGTTAACTTCATGGATATTCACTGGAAAGGATCTCAACAGCCAATCACAGATGCTGTCACAGAGACTGGGCATCTGTGATTGGCTGTTGGAGTAACCTGAAACAGCCCATGCATTCTAGCATGGTAGATGCTAAAATATATGGGCTGGTTTCAGGTTACTCCAAAAGTCAATCACACCTATCCATTGTGACAGCATCTGTGATTGGCTGTTGGGCCCCTCACCCGTTGACTGAGATGATAAGTGTGTAAAAATAATAAATAAAAAAAAAGACAGCTAGTTTTGATTCTCAGTGCAGATAAAGCAGACAGCTACAGGCTGCCACCCCCAACTGCCTGGCAATGAAAATACAGGGAAGCCCAGTATTTTCTTATTTTTATTATCTAAATACATAATTTAAAATAATGTGTGGGCTTCACCCTATTTTTGACTTCCAGACAATTTAAAACCCAGGCAACTGGGGACTGGGATTCTCAGCGTGATAAGGCCCAAACATTCTGGGCGCCCTACGTAGCAAGCAGCCGCCCCTGAAAATGGTGCCGTTTCATAGTGCTATTTTCATGCACTTTACCTGGCTCCTCCAACGGCCCTGGTGGCACTGGAATGCTGGGTGATGGGGTTGATGGCAGGTATTTAATGCCAGCTGGCATCAAGCCCAAGATTCATAATATTAGGCTAATGTTAGACCTGTCCATTATGAATCTCTAGTAGACTTTTTTTTTTTTTTTTTTAAAATAACAACTTTATAATTGGAATAAAAGACTAAGACATCTCTGGTTGCCATCTTTATTAACCATAAATGAAACCCTCCAATGATAATTCACAAGTCTGTCCCTCGGCGAACATGCTCAGCTGTATCGCTATGAGCACACGTCTGTTCACCACGAGTAGCAGGCTCATACTGACACCCAGATGTGATCCAGGTGCCATGAGAAAGTTCATCCCAGGTCACAGCAGAGCCGCATCAGCTGTGAACTTGGATGAACCCAACTGATATTACCATGATCACTGCCGAAGTAAGTTTCTCCTGTAGCTGTCCGCTTTATCTGCGCAGAGAATCAAAAATACAGTGAAGTGCTACATCATTTTTTTTTTTTTTTTAATTATTTATGGGTGAGAGGCACAATAGCCAATCACAGACACTGTCACAGAGAATGGGTGTCTGCGATTGGCTGTTGGAGTAACCTGAACACATTCTAGCATCTACCATGCTATAATGAATGGTCTGTTTCTAGATTACTCCAACAGTCAATCACAGACACCCACTCTCTGTGACAGCGTCTGATTGGCTGTTCTGTCCCTCAGTTGTGAATACACAAGAAGTTAATGAGCGGCCCCAGAAGTACAAGGAGGCAGAGACCGGTAAGTATAATAATGCTGTTTACTCACCATCTTTCTTTTTACAGCTACCTCACCCCAGAACCTGAACTGTAACGCGGACCTCTCAGAGAAGTCCGTGTTCGTGGTCAGTGCCTGATCACTAGGTGTTGGGTACGGCCCCCGAACATTATGGTTCAGGTTCGCCCATCCCTACCCATGAGCCCATTAAAGAGCTTCTGATATAATTGTCCAATTACTTTTGGTGCCTTGAAAGAGTGGCAGCTCCATATTAAATAGCTGTAATTCTTAAACCTTCCTCCAATTAGGATGTGAAACCCTCACATGAAAGCCAAGAGTCAGCATTTTAAGCCCAGATTGATTATAGAACTAGACCTAGAATATCATGTTATAAAAGATAAAATGCCAAATCTTGTGTCAAATTTTTTCTTTATCTGACTGTACATTGCATTAGTCTTACCTTAATCCTGACGTTTTATGGCGGGTTTACACGTCGCGATATCGCAGTACAATTTCAATCAAAAGTCACGTGGTTCAATCGTTGGACCCGATATCGTGCCTGCGTTGTATGGTGTGAACGTCCAATGCGATGCAGGAACGATGTCAATGCGATATCGGGGATCGAATGAGCGTGCTATTCAATGCCCCGATATTGCATAGCGATTGAAGCCAGATCGTGCTGTGTAAACACCCAATTACGATGCGATTTGATACGTCACCCATTCACTCCCATGTTAACTATGCGATCCTGGATTGGGAGGCGGAGACATCGCACGGACGTTGCATTACGATATCGCAGCGTCTAAACAGGCAATGCGATGCGGGTGAAACGTGCACTAATTGCGCGCTCCCGCGCCATTGAGTTGCGATATCGAAACGATATCGTGGCGTGTAAACCCACCATTAGCTTCGTTTCTTCTTGAAGGCATTTCCAATAGTGAGTTAGTTGGTCAACCAAGTTAGTTGAGCAGTACAAGGTTCACTGTGGAAACGGTTTGTTTGTTTTTAAGGGCAGTTGCTTAAGCCCGCGTAACACTAAAGGTACCGTTACACGGCACGACGTTGGAACGATCTCGTTGGCGCGCGGTCGTTTCCGACATCGTTGTTGAGATGTCACACGTCTAGATATCATGGATGACGCACCAACGATGTAGTGAGCAGGTATGGTTCGCACAACCCCGCGAACGATACCTTCTCATTCCCGTGAATGGGCGAAGTCGTAAACAACAGTTATCGCGGTGTCACACACAACGATATACCAGGTTGGTTGATCGTAGGTCTGAGAACGTTCTCAAATCACACGATCAGCGATCCAACGACTTATCGTAGTTGAATCTCGGTGTTACACGCAACGACGTCCTAATGATGTCGCTTGAACGACTCCAAACCAGTGACGTTTAAGCGCTATTGTTAAGGATATCGTGCTGTGTAACGGTAGCTTAAGCGAGATCGCTGCTGAGTACAAGTTTTGCGACACAACGACCTCAGCCGCGATCTCGCTACGTTTGACACATAGCAGCGACCAGGCCCGCCTCACTGGTCGTGTCGGAATGGCCTGAACCATTTTTTGATTGTCAGTCTCCCGCTGGCCAGCATGTATCGGTGTGTTTGACAGGGACATCGACCTCAATACTACGCCCTAGAGTGACAGGGTCCCAATGACCGCCGTATCGGTGCTGCGTCGCTGGTGAGATCTGACTGTTTGACATCTCACCAGCGACCACGTAGCGATGCTCCAGCGATCCTTACCAGGTCGTATCATTGTCGGGATCACTGGAGTGTCACCAAGTGTGAAGTGTGGGATTTAGAGCTAGAACTAAGGCCAGACTAGGAGCCACAGGATCAGGAGAGTGTAGTGATAATGCCATTGCTAAAATTATACATTCACAACAGCTCAGGATAAAATGAGATTATGAGAATGTGGAAGCTGCACTGATAAAGGAGATCCGGAAGTGTCAAAGCTAGATTATTGAAAAGGCACACTACGTTTTTTTGAAATCCATAGGTATACATTTAAAACCTGCATGTCCCACGAGTCCCATGGATCGTGAAACCTGATGCACTCACACTGGTTTTTCACTGATCCAGCTGACCGATTAGTATTACCGATGCGGTAGCATCCAGTTGCATCAGGTGACAAATGACACGCCCCCTAGTGGGTGTTATATGCAACTGGCTTCTGGGCATGGTCAGTCCACAAAATGGATCCGTGCAGCTGAACGCACGTGGATCAGTTTCCATAGGACTCCATGTTAATTCCAGCTGGATAGGCACAAATCTGTTTCAGTTTTTAGATCAAGCAACCAAAACACTACAACTTGCATTTTTGCTATCAGCTAACAAACAGAAACGAACATGTGGCACAATCAAGTTGTATCCATCAGTCCCCATTGACAGTCAATGGGGAAGAAAACGGATCCCAGTTGTATCCAGTTTTACACGGAATCCCACGGATTTTAAAATTCCGTAGAGTGAAACCAGCCTGATATTTCTACATAAGACAATACACATGAATAACAGCGGCCTCAGTTCACGTCATCCTTTTATCGTAAGTATTCTTTAATGTATTATTCTCCATTACCAGTACATTGCTTCACTCCTCATAGAAGGTTCTGCTGGCAGACATATAATATTTCTGGATTGTAGCGTCGTACCGTGGGCTCACACTGCCACAGAGGTACGCTCTACTTGGTGGATTCATTGCATATATTCTTTATTAGGGGTTTTCAATACAGGGGCTGGCATGAGGTTGGCCTCTGTGTCCATGAAGGTGAATGTCCAATGAATGACAAGTCAACTATTCAGGATACAAAGAAAAATTGATGGGGACTCCAAGTGCCAGACATGCTGATGACCATAGCCCAACAAAGTGACAAAGGAGCTACAAGCTGAGAGACTCCAAAGTTGTAAGAATGGAAAGTATTAATTCTTTTGTTCAGAAAAGTTATATTCTACAGATCAGATAAAAGCTGCAGTATCTGATTAGGCTACTTTCACACTATGATTATGTCATTTCCGATGCTGTCCGATGAAAATCGAACAGCATCTGATGCTCAAAATCAGATGCCATCCGATAATTATGAAGTCTGAAGACTACCAACACATTTTGCAGCATAATGTAGGGCCCAGTGTGAGAAAGCTGGGTCTCCCTCAGAGGTCATGGGTCTTCCAGCAGGACAATGACCCAAAACACACTTCAAAAAGCACTAGAAAATGGTTTGAGAGAAAGCACTGGAGACTTCTAAGGTGGCAGCAATGAGTCCAGACCTGAATCCCATAGAACACCTGTGGAGAGATCTAAAAATGGCAGTTTGGAGAAGGCACCCTTCACATATCAGGGACCTGGAGCAGTTTGCCAAAGAAGAATGGTCTAAAATTCCAGCAGAGCATTGTAAGAAACTCATTGATGGTTACCGGAAGCGGTTGATCGCAGTTATTTTGACTAAAGGTTGTGCAACCAAGTATTAGGGCCACTTTACACACACCAACTTATCTGTCCAACTTCTGACCAACTTGCTGGTTGCAGTGAAATCATGGACACATTGCTCCATTGTACACAGCCACAAAATGGAGCAATGTTTCCATGATTTCACTGCAACCAGCAAGTTGGTCAGAAGTTGGACAGATAAGTTGGTGTGTGTAAAGTGGCCCTTAGGCTGAGGGTGCCAATACTTTTGTCTGGCCCATTTTTGGAGTTTTGTGTGAAATGATCAATGTTTTGCTTTTTGCTTCATTCTCTTTTGTGTTTTTTCATTGAAGACAAATTAAATGAAGATAATAATACCAAAGAATGTGTGATTGCAATCATTGTCAGGAAGAAACTGAGTATTATCTGACAGAATTGCAGGGGTGTCAATACTTTTGGCCACAACTGTATGTGCACTTCTTCGGTCTAGTCTCAGTGCCATCTAGACAATGTGTGCATAAGGATCGGAGACTGAATCCTCTTCTTACCTCTATTTTCTAACCTCCATTCTACAACTCTCATCATCCCATCATCTCTCTGACATCTGAACCTCATCTCTCCAAGGTACTGTAAATAACTAAGTTAATAGTAGAACCATCACATCATGCTTCTTGGACAGAATAAATGCGGCTGGTCATAAATGGGGAAAGGTGGTAGTGAGTAAACTAGTATCTACTACTACTTGTACAGACACCATACTCCCGTCCATCAGACACATCTCACATATGTGCATTGATGGTACAATCGATCCAGCAAATGGCTCCATAATATAGACAAGATGATCTGACCAGTGTTCTAGTGACTATTTGACGAGGGTGCATGTAACCCATTTGTCCGTAAACGTGTGTAGATAGAGGCCACAACCAATTGAATACAGTGCCGTACAAAATTATTCACACCCTGTGAACTTTTCAAAATTTTAGCCAAAAAGGAGATTTTTGTGTACTCACCGTAAAATCCTTTTCTCTTAGCCTCTAATTCGGTCTGTGTCCCCCAATGAGGCGAAGGAGAAAATGTATTTTATGTGATATGTCAACACAAAGTATCCAAGTGTAAAGGAAATGATTCATAATTTGGAAAACAATGTATCTGAAAATTGTGATGTGCATTTATATTCAGCCCTTGTAGTCTGACACTTCTAAGTAAGATCCCGAGTGATTACTTACCACCAGAAGTCACCCAATTAGTAAATAGAGTCCACCTATGTGTATTTTATTCTCAGTATAACTACAGCTCTTCTGTGAAGGCTTCAGAGATTTGTTTATCATTAGGGATCAAATGGAATCATGAAAACCAAGGAACACACCAGACAGGTCAGGGATAAAAGTTGTGAAGAAGAGTAAAGTAGGGTTAGGTGATAACACAATTTTTTGCGTACGGCACAACTGCAAAACTAACAAGACAAGGCCATCCATCCAAACAGTCATCCCAAGCAAGGAGAGCACTAATGAGAGAGGGAGGCAAGAGGCCCATGATCACTCTGGAGGAGCTGAAGAGATTAAAGCTCAGGTGGGAGAAACTGTCCACAGGACGATTATTTATGCCAGGGTCAGGCGGCCATATAACACGGACGACACTCGCACTGTAAAGCACGGAGTGGCCGGCAGCTCCACTGACCCAAGCATGACAGCTTACTGAATTATTGGGCAGCTGTCATGGTCGGGTGAAGGGAGATGTCGACCATTCCATGCTTTAGAACATGAGCGTCGTCTGTGTTATACGCCCGTCTGACACCACCTTAATCGTATACTCCACAAATCTGGCCTTTATGGAAGAGTGGCAAGAAGAAAGACATTTTTGAAAGTTAGGTATAGTGAAGGGAATAATTATTTGATCCCTTGATTTTGTAAGTTTGCCCACTGACAAAGACATGAACAGTTTATCATTTTTAAGGAAAGTTAATTTTAACAGTGATAAATAGAATATCAAAAATAAAATCCAGAAAATCACATTGTCTAAATTATATAAATGTATTTATATTTTGAAGAGAGAAATAAGTATTTGATGCCTCTTGCAAACAACGTCAGGAGGAATTTTGGTCCACTCCTCTTTCCAGATCATCTGTAAATCATTAAGATTTTGAGGTTGTCGCTTAGCAACTCGGAGCTTCAGCTCCCTCCATAAGTTTTCTATGGGATTGAAGTCTGGAGACTGGCTAGGCCACTCCACGACCTTAATGTGCTTCTTTTTTGAACCACTCCTTTGTTGCCTTGCCTGGCTAGGGAGCATTTACATTGCGCTAGCTGTATAGTGATGACTAACAGCTCCCTGCACCAATGACTAGCAGTCAGCAGCCAAAGGGAAAATGCAAGTCAATTTTCTCCCTGTATCTGCTGTTACATATCTGCAGACCGTCTTCCCAGACTCTTTAAAATTACAAACTTCCGATTGCCTTCAGCCTCCACTAGGGGGCACTGCATACTTACCTAGTTCAGGAATATGCTGCAAGTGCCCCCTAGTGGCGACTAAAGTCAGCAGTGACAACAAGCATCTTTAGCCTTCAGCTCAGATACTTTCCAATTTAAAAAAAAAAGGAAAAATCCACTTTTCACCTGGCACAATTCATAATATCTATATTTATTTTCAGTAGAATGGTGCAGAGTAACAACGTACGTCACTTTTACCATCATACACAATCACAAGGTTACATCAGAAGTGTAAAGAACGTAAATGAAATGAAGTCATTCGATTACTTCACTAAAATAAAGCTTCTGATATAAAAACATCTTACAGGGACATGAAAAAAAAAAACATATGGTGACGTCCCGGCTTCATTGTAATCAGTTTTATAAATGTACAAAACTCAAAGAGAGAAGATAAAATCACAACGAGCTCCAAGTCCGGAGCGGATCTGTACCGGCATTACTCGGCCATGCCTGAAGACACCGGGGAGTGGGCGAAACCCTAAAAAAAAGGTCTAAAACAGTAAAAAAATATCTTCTTCTGGCCAGACTGACATAATGGTGTATACAAAATATACATATAAAACATGATGCCTTCTAAAGTCTATCCAACGAAGACCTGAAAGGGAACAGAAGCAGACATTAGTACTAGGACATCAAGACAAGTGGGCTGGATAATGGTGAAACTGATGGCGGGTGCTATTGTTTACAGTAAACTAAAGGCTTTAACACCTGGTGATTATTATATACCCATACTTCCTTCACAGCTTGGATACATGACCGAAGTGAGCACAAGTTACTCTATAAGTAGGGTCTACTACCCCTCTGCATAGGGGAATATTGCACATGGCATGTGACAGCCTTATACAGTAGTGTTCAAAATAATAGCAGTTCAATATGACTGACCAGATTATCCACTGTTTTTGGTATAAATTATATGACCACGTCAAACAATTGACCAGTTGGTGCAGTAGATTCTTATGGTGGGTTTACACGTCCCGATATCGGCGTCCAACTCCGACCAAAAGTCACGTGGTTCGTGCGTTGTCCCCGATATTGTTCGTGCGTTGTATAGTATAAATGTCCAATACGATGCACGAATGATGCCAAAACGATATCGGGGATCAAATGAGCGTGCTCTCCAACGGCCCGATATTGGATGGAGGTTGGAGCCGGATTGGACTGTGTAAACGCCCAACTACGATGTGGAGTACAACGTCCCCTATTCTCTCCCATGCTAAATGATCGTTCTTGGGTCGGCCATACAAGGGGGGCGTAGACATCGTAGAGACGTTGTATGCAGATATCGCGCTGTGTAAATCTCCGATGCGATCTTGGAAATCTGGGCAGAAAAAGCGCGCTCCCGCGGCATTGGATCCAATATCGGACTGACGTTGGAGCATGTAAAGTGGCCATTAGAAGACCAACAGACTCCGCATCCATGATCTGCAGGTTTCGGAGTCTGTGTATTTGGATAATTAACTGAAAGGAGAGGGGTGTTCAAAATAATAGCAGTGTGGAGTTCAATTAGTGAGGTCAATCATCCTGTGAAGAAACAGGTGTGGATCAGGTGGCCCTTATCTAAGGGTGAAGCCAGCACATGTTGTACATGCATGTCACCTTGACAGCCTGAGACATATGGGTCATATTCGAGACATTGTTAAAAAGTTGGAGAGGGTAAAGAAGTGCAGACAAGTGCAGTTAAAATGATCTCCAATGCTTTAAAATGGAAAGCAAAACCAGAGAGAAGTGGAAGGAAATGGAAGACAACCATTCGTATGGATGGAAGAATAGTCAGAATGGGAAAGGCTCAGTCAGGATGATCAAAGACGTCTCAAGTTACCTGTGAGGACTGTGACACTTAGAAGACGCCTGTGTATTCTATTAGCGAGAAGTCCCACTGTTAAATAAAACATGTACTGAAGCGGATACAATTTGCCAAAGAACAAATCAATTGGCCTAAAGAGAAATGGAGAAACATTTTGTGGACTGATGAAAGTACAATTGTTCTTTTTGGGTCCAAGGGCTGCAGACAGTTCATCAGACGACCCCCAAACTCTGACTTCACCACAGTCCACTCTGAAGCCAGGTGGTGCAACCATCATGATATGGACATGTCTCTTACTATGGTGCTGGGCTTATTACCGCATACCAGGGATGACGGACCAGTTTGCTTATATCAAAATACTTGACCAAGTCATGTTGTCTTCCACTGAAGAGGAAATGCCCTTGAAATGGGTGTTTCAACAAGGCAACGACCCTAAGCCCACCAGTAAACAAGCAAAACCTTGGTTCCAGTTCAACAAAATCGAGGCTATGGGGACCTTAATCTTATAGAACGCTTGTGGGGTGACATGAAAAAATGCCATTTGTGAGGCAAAACCAACAAATGCAGATAAATTGTGGGATGTAGTCAAAGCATCCTGGGCTGGAATAACAGTTGACAGAGGTTGGTTGACCATGCAACATAGATGTGAAGCAATTCTAAAAAAAACCTACGTATTAAGTTAGTGATTACAGGAATCTAAAGGAAAAGTAGTACATACTTTGAGTTTATTCCATTTTTGTTATTTTCTGTGACGTAGTTAAAAGTTATATACATTTCCCTTCATGGTTTGGATTTAGTAAACAGTGTGCAATGTTCCAAATGTACAACAATAAAAACTATTAATAAGATTTTGGCCTTGACGTGTCTCAGCACACTGCTATTATTTTGAACACAACTCTATGTTCCCCGTTATTTTTGGCTCTGATCCATACTGAAAGGTTGTTTTTTTCATCTAAAACCCAGATAGTATAACTAACGCTTCTTACAGAGTAAATTGGACTTACCTTGGTTGCTGTGCGCACGTCAGTACGTCAGTCATTCTAGGTCTTTTACCTTCTGTATATAAAAGAAATGAGAAAAATACAACAGATATCGATTTATAGAATTCCAGAGGGAATAGCAGAAAACAGCGTTGCGAGACAAGTCTTAGCATTCTATTATGTTCCTTGTGTAAGGGCCTACTAATATCCGGAAAGCGGACGGGTCCCATTAGCAGGATCCTGCCGGGGGGGTTTATGGTTATTTTTTGCTACCTGCACTGCAAGTTTCTCTCTCTGCGGTGCGTATATACCTTTATTGATGTTATTGTTTTGATCCTTCCGGTCTGGAGACTGGAATCAGACAAACTAAGCAGGGCACGACACAGGTGGGTGGGGGGGGGGGGGTGACTGAGTGACAGCAGTCTGGGCACGCATGTCCAGATCAAACTTCACTCTCCTCTCAGCCATCACCAGTGGATGTGCCCAGCTCAGCTGGTCCGATTCCAGTCTGCAGACCGGAAGGATCAAAGCAAAAGCAACAATAAAAATATTTACGACCTTCAGAGAGATCTACAGGGTAGATAGCAGAAGTACATTGGGAGAGTGTTAGTTAGGAAGAGTTACAATAAAACGTATATATACCTTTATTGATGTTATTTGCTTTGATCCTTCCCGGTCTGGAGACTGGAATCAGACAAACTAAGCAGGGCACGACACAGGTGGCGGGGTGCCTCTGAGTGACAGCAGTCTGGGCACGCATGTCCAGATCAAACTTCACTCTCCTCTCAGCCCATCACCAGTGGATGTGCCCTGCTCAGCTGGTCCGATTCCAGTCTGCAGACCGGAAGGATCAAAGCAAAAAAGAGAATTTTGTTTACGTACCGTAAATTCTTTTTTCTTGAATCATCAATGGGAGACCCAGACAATGGGGTTTAGGGCTCTGCCCTCCGGAGGCCACACTAGGTACTACAAGAACTGTAGACACCGCCCCCTCCGCTTATAAACCCCTACCGCAGGGAACATCCTCAGTTTGGTTCATAAGCTGCGAGGAGACAACAGAAAAAACCACACCCGAAACCTCGGGAAGACACCGTGAACAGACGGTTCAACAACCCGGAAAAACTGCCCCAACAGAGGACAGATCAACCGTAACATACAACGGAACACTGGGTGGGTGCTGGGTCTCCCATTGATGATTCAAGAAAAAAGAATTTACGGTACGTAAACAAAATTCTCTTTTTTTCTGATCATCATAATGGGAGACCCAGACAATGGGGATGTCCTAAAGCAATACCCCAGGGCGGGAAAAAGTTCCTCAAAAGACGTTTGCATACGCGGTCCCCGTCAAAGGTGGGCAACCGCCGCCTGGAGGACCCGCCTGCCCAAACTTGCATCCGCAGAGGCATGGGCATGCACCATATAGTGCTTAGAGAAAGTGTGCAGGCTAGACCAAGTGGCCGCCTGACACACCTGCAGAGCAGAGGCGCGATGTCGCAAGGCCCAGGAGGCACCGACAGCTCTTGTCGAGTGTGCCTTCAAGCCTACCGGAAGAGGCAAACCGGAAGACCGGTAAGCCTCTTGAATGGGTGCCTTGATCCATCTGGCCAAGGTTGATTTTGACGCCGCTGACCCCTTACAGCGACCTGCCGTCAGTACGAACAAGGAGTCCGAACTCCGGAAGGAGGCAGTTCTGGACACATAAATGCGTACAGCCCGTACGAGGTCCAGAGTGTGGAGGTCGCGCTCAACCTGATGAACAGGAGCGGGACAAAATGATGGGAGCACAATCTCCTGGTTCAAATGAAAAGTGGAAACCACTTTTGGCAGGAATTCGGCCCGCGGGCGCAATACCACCTTGTCTTGGTGAACCACCAGAAAGGGTGACTTGCACAATAGTGCCGCCAGTTCAGAGACCCGTCTCAGGGACGTAATAGCCACCAGAAAGACCACTTTCTGTGACAAATAAGCAAGAGAGACCTCTCTCAATGGTTCAAAAGGTGGTTTCTGCAAAGCCGCCAAGACCATGTTGAGATCCCAAGGGTCCAGAGGTCGCCTATACGGCGGAACCACTCGAGACACCCCTTGGAGAAATTGACGCACCTTTGGGAGGAGCGCCAAGCGCCTGTCGAACAGTACAGACAGTGCTGATACCTGACCCTTCAGAGAACTGAGGGAAAGGCCCAACTCCAAACCTGACTGTAAGAAAGCCAATAGGGTCGGGATCGACAAGGGCCAAGGTGCATGTCCCCCAGAGGAGCACCAGGCGAAAAAGACTTTCCACGTTCTGTGGTAAATCTTCCGTGACGTGGGCCGTCTAGCTCTGTTCATGGTGGAAACAACCGCAGGAGAGAAACCCCTGGATGTTAAGAGCCAGGCCTCAAGAGCCATGCAGTCAATCTGAGGGCCCCGGAATTGGGACGGAAGAAGGGGCCCTGCGCGAGAAGATCTGCGCGATCTGGAAGAGCCCACCGGAGTCCGCCGGACAGTTGCCACAGATCCGGATACCAGGACCTCCTCGGCCAATCCGGAGCCACTAGAATGGCTGTTTGACATTCCGTCTTGATTTTCCACAGGACCTTGGACATCAGTGCCAGGGGCGGGAAAACATATGGCAGGTGAAAATCTGACCAACTCAGGACTAGAGCATCTGCCCCCAGAGACTGAGGGTCCCACGATCTCGCCATGTATTGTGGCACCTGATGATTCAGCCGTGAGGCCATCAGATCCACATCCGGAGTCCCCCATCTGATGCAGATGTCCCGGAAGATGTCCGGATGGAGAGACCATTCTCCGGCGTCCATCCCCTGTCGGCTCAGGTAATCTGCCTCCCAGTTCTCGACCCTGGGATGTAGACTGCGGAAATCAAGCAGCTGTTGGCTTCCACCCATGATAGAATGCGGTGGACCTCCGCTAGAGCCTGTGCACTTCTGGTTCCTCCTTGGTGATTTATATAGGCGACCGTCGTCGCATTGTCGGACTGAACCCAAATCGGTTGTCCGGATAGGAACCTCCGAAAGGCCAGAAGTGCGAGATAGACCGCCCTGAGCTCCAGCACGTTGATCTGCAACGTTGTCTCTGAGCTTGTCCAGAGACCTTGAGCTCTGTGGTGTAAGAACACCGCGCCCCAGCCCTTCAGGCTGGCGTCGGTGGTCACCACTAACCACGATGGCTTCAGGAAGGATCGTCCCTTTGACAAGTGACTCGGCTGAAGCCACCACTGCAGAGCATCCCTGGTCGGCTGGGAGAGGACCACCAGCTGATTCAGAGAGGACGTCCTCTTGTCCCACCTCTGGAGGATTTCCAGTTGCAGAGGACGGAGGCGAAACTGTGCGAAGGGCACCGCCTCTATTGCTGCCACCATGCGTCCCACCAACTTCATCAACACCCGTAGGGATGAATGAGGTGATCTGAGGACATCGTGTACTCCTGACTGAATGGCCAGCTGTTTGGCTCGAGGCAGGGACACTAGAGCAGAGTCCGTATGGAAGTCCATGCCCAGGTACGTCAGTGACTGGGTTGGGATCAGAGTGGACTTCTGGATGTTGAGAAGCCACCCGAACTGCTCCAGAGACTGCATGGTCGCCTGCAGGCTCCTCTGACACAGGTGTTCCGATGGCGCTCTGACCAGCAGGTCGTCTAAATAAGGAATGACGGCGTGTCCCTGCGCATGCAGTAAGGCCATCATCGATGCCATCACTTTCGTGAACACCCGGGGAGCCGAGGCCAACCCGAAGGGTAGCGCCACGAATTGGAAGTGCTCTTCCCCCACTGCAAATCTCAGCCATCGTTGATGAGACGGTGCAATGGGCACGTGCAGGTAAGCGTCGCGGATGTCTATGGACGCTAGGAAGTCGCCCTGCGACACAGCCGCGATCACGGAGCGCAGGGATTCCATGCGGAACTTCCGAACCAACACATGACGGTTGAACAGCTTGAGGTCCAGAACCGGGCGGAAGGAGCCGTCCTTCTTCGGGACGATAAAGAGGTTGGAGTAAAAACCCCTGAACCTCTCCCCAGTGGGCACTGGGACCACCACTCCGTCTCTGCGGAGTCCCTCCAACACCAGATAAAAAGCCTGAGCCTTTTCTGGAGACGGAACAGACCGATGGAATCGGTGTGTGGGTTGTGATGACAGCTCTATCCTGTATCCTCTTGAGACTACGTCTCGGACCCACTGATCTTGGATGTGGAGTCGCCATATGTCTTGAAATTGAGACAGGCGACCCCCAACCTGTGGGGAGGCAGGAAGAGGGAGCGAGTCATGCGGAAGAGGGTTTGGGAGCGGCAGTTGTTGTACCTGCCGACTTCTTCTGGCGACTCTTGGGACGCCACTGCTGAGAAGTCTTGGCCCCACGGTCCGCGCGAGCGGAGGACGCTGACGGCTGTGCACTGGGACGAAAGGACCACTGTTTAGGGTTCCTCTTCACAGTATACCTAGGCTTAGGCCTGTTCTGTGGAATCTTGGACTCCGTAGAGTCTCTGATCAACTTGTCCAGCTCGGCACCAAACAGCCTGTCACCAGAGAAAGGAAGATTCTGCAGAATCTTCTTTGACGTGGCATCTGAGTCCCATAGACGTAGCCACAACAATCTGCGGATCGCTATCGCATTGGCCGAAGCCACAGCTGAGCGAGTGGCAGTCTCCAGGGACGCCGTCCTGGCATAATCTGCATAAGCCTTTGCTCTCTCTGTAAGTGCCAGGACTTCAGAGTTGAAACCTGCCAGGCCAGCAATACCATCCAGACAGGATGTGATCGCCTGCAGAGTCCAGACCGCAGCAAAACTCGGGGCAAATGAAGACCCCACAGCCTCATAAGACGACTTGGCGAGTTGTTCGACCTGTCTGTCTGTTGCATCCTTCAGTGAGGAGCTATCAGAGGCAGAGAAGAGGGAGCGTGCAGCAATCCTGGTCATGGAAGCGTCCACCTTCGGGGACTGCGACCACTCCTGAAGCACCTCCTGAGGAAAGGGAAAGCGGTTGTCCTTGTATTTGCGGACATAACGCCGTCCAGGGTGTACCCTGGGAGCTCTAACCACCCTTTCAAAGTTAGTATGGTCCAAAAAGGAACCACATGGTCTAGCCTCAGGTTGTAACCACTGATAGACCTCCTTCGGGTGCACGGCTGTCTCCTGAGGGGGTAACCCGAGGCGTAAAGTCTCGTTGATGGAGGACACCAGATCCTCCACCCCTTCAGCTGGTTCAGACACCGACCCGAGGGTTGAACCCCCATCATCCTCGTCACTGTCAGCGTGACGCTCCTCCTCAGAGAGGACCTGGAGTTCGGGTGACTCATCCCGGCGAGCCCGCTTAAGGGGTCTCACGGTGGAAGATGGAGACACCCGGGGGTAGCTTGAAGGAGCAACTGGAGCATCCAGTCTCCTTGTCAGTGCCTCCAGGGATTGCGACATGGAGGACAATTGGGATAACAGAGAAGCATTAATCTCGCTTTGTTTCTCCCATGGCCCTGGGATCACCTGAACCTCAGGGTGTAGCACCGGAGCCGCTGACTCAGCAGTGACAGTCCGGGCTTCTGGACGTCCGCAATTATTGCAGGACCCATCCACCAGTGTTCCTGTGCATGTAGTGCAGACAGGGGTGGTACTGGCCGCCTTAGCAGCGCCTTTCTTCCCTGAGGACATACCCACGGTAGGGGAATATCAAACAGGAGAAAATTCACCGGAAACCGGTGGCTTACCAACCGCTGCACAGCGGTGGTGAAGGGAGCGGTGTGTGTGTGCGGCCTCCGCGAGGAAAGAAAACCTGGACTCCCCTGGAGTGCAGCAGAGCAGTCTCCAACGATCCCAGCAGGAAAGTGAGGAGAAAAGATGGCCGCCGCTGTAGAAGCAGAGGGCGGGGCCGAAACACGCGGGAAGCACACACACACGCCCATCCAGGTCACATGGGCCGCTCCACATCTCTCCCGGCCGCCATTACAATACAATGTAAGCGCCGGGGCCCGCAGCGCGGGAGGTATCAACACAAATACCCAGGCTCACAGACAAAGTCTGAAGCCCACAGCCGCAGCCCCTGTGACACACAGGGCGGTCAGCCAAGGTGACCCCAGCACAGGGTACACCCGCAGATCCGCGGACCCGAAGGCAACGCGCGGTCTGAGTGTCATGAACACACTAGTGCCAGACACTGCCCCCAGGCACACCGGAGACACCGAAGTATCTCAGTGCCGGTCCGGTCTGTAAGCACCATAATATGGGAGGCCTCGGACGGGGGTTCAGCACCAGTCCGGTCTGTAAGCACCATTTAGGGAGGCCTCGGACTGGGCTGGCTCTAGTCCGGTCTGTAAGCACCATTTAGGGAGGCCTCGGACAGAGCTGACTCCAGTCCGGTCTGTAAGCACCATTTAGGGAGGCCTCGGACGGAGCGGAGCTGTGCAAGGCTCCTATCTCCCACTCCCCAGAGCCCCCAGGGGGGATGGGAAGGAGCACGGCAGCGTACCGGGAGAACACCATGTGCCCAGGCTCTAGGCCCTCCGGTACCTCGACCTGCGTGTTCCTTAAAGGTGAGCAGGGAGACTGCCGGAGGTCCCTGACTGGGACCTTCTTTTACCTTGTCTTCATACGCCATCACGAAAGCTGTGAGAATGCAATGAAGTGCAAGCAAAGCGTGTGATACCTCCGAGCACACTAAGTCTAAAACTGAGGATGTTCCCTGCGGTAGGGGTTTATAAGCGGAGGGGGCGGTGTCTACAGTTCTTGTAGTACCTAGTGTGGCCTCCGGAGGGCAGAGCCCTAAACCCCATTGTCTGGGTCTCCCATTATGATGATCAGAAAAGCAATAATAAAGATATTTACGAGCTTCAGAGAGATCTACAGGGTAGATAGAGTTACGATAAAAGACAAGAGGGGACATTAGTATTGGAAAAAACTCTTAAGGCCAATATCCAGCCATACAACAGATACTTGCCTTTTTTTTGGGTTTGGACTGAAGACAGACTCCAGAATCCATAGACTCTGAAAATGACGCCATTAGATTTTGCACCAGATTCTCCCTTTCTTTTTTTGCTTGGTCATTTTCTGCAGGGAGAACAAACACATACATCAGCTAATTG
Organism: Allobates femoralis; assembly: GCA_033576535.1. Lineage (NCBI taxonomy): Eukaryota > Metazoa > Chordata > Amphibia > Anura > Aromobatidae > Allobates > Allobates femoralis. Next base: position 599,833,737 of record JARQOC010000004.1, read on the forward strand.
ATCACAATGGGCACTGCGTTATGCTTCATTTCACCAGTGGTGGCGCTAGAGAAACCATATTATGTTAAATAAAATTGCAACATGCTTGTTAAAAAAAAAATACAAACAGCAACTATGCTATTTATCCCATATTGAAAAACCTCTCTGTTCTCCAAAAAGCGGAGGTATTTATGATTCTATAGTTTACTGCTTAATGCACAGATTACTGACTACCTCTGCTGCCTATCAGCGGTGGTCGGTCTCCGAGACAAGGAGCACGTTACTTAAGTGCTGCTCTGAAGCGGACCAGATCGCTGGATCCTGACCACTGCTGACGCTGCAAAGAAAAGGCCACCTCTGCTAGCAGCATGGGAGGACCCATAGTCCGGGCGAGCAGGATTTAGCCATGCTGTTCGTGAAGGCAGCCAGGAGGCAGGGGAGCAGTGCGCTCCGCATAGCAAACTTGGAAACCCAACGATCAGCTCATCTACAAGGGACAATTGGGCGAACTCAACCCAGCCACTCACTTTTCTTTTTTTCAGATTTGTCCTTTTTGGAGGATTTAGGGCTGGTAAACTCTTCCATCACGTCCTCCCCCTTCTCTTCGTACACAACGGCCTCGGGGGCACTCTTGCGCTTCTTGCCGCTTTTCTTAGAAGAGGACTGGCCGAGTTTCTCCAGGGACGTCACGTCAAAATCATCGTCTTGTGAAAGGAACGTGGCGACAGGTCGGAGGGGAGTTTTCTTAAGGACATTACTTTCCTTTTCTTCTACAACCTCACTTCTCTTCAATTTAGCCTTTTTGGGGCTCCTTCCTTCCAAAAGGGCCAACACTGTCTCCTCTTCGGAGTCCAGTACATCTTTAAAAGAAAAAAACTAAATAGTAAGAAAAATGTTTTTTTGGGGCAAAATTCTTTTTTGGAATTGGATTTCACTTTTGCACACACAGAGTTGCACTAACGACTGCTGGCTGCAGAATGAGGTTACTGAGAATCCATCAGTGAGCTCATTCTGATGGGAAAGAGTTTAACAACTCTTAACCAATTGGATTTTGAGGAAGGAGGCCGGGGCCTTGGAAACGTAGCTCTTTTTCAGAATTTGGTCAGTCAATGCAAGTAAGAGATCTATGGGGAGGGGAGGATCGTCATTGTTGACCCAAGTGAGAGCTGTCCGGACATTGCTCCAAGATACATTGTGACAAGTGTGCAAGACACAGGTGATGGACGCTGACCCTAGAGTCTTTCCTACTACCACCACAGCTGGGAGAGATCTCAAGTCCCGGACTTGGGACCGGCAAAACCCCTCAATAGTGAAAGCTTGAACCTACCGGACACATTGGGAGTAGACGCATGAGAATACCGCAAGAGTTCAGAGGCATAAGAAGCCGCAGGTACCCGCTCCAAGGAGCTTTATTAAGTATGGAGTCATCTCAAGGAGAGCGTGAGATAGTGACATTGTATAGGATACAAGTCCGGATCATAGAGAGCAGCGATATTATTTTTACTAGTGACTACTGTGGTCATTTTTATTATAATAATTATACCTTTGGTAGTATGATGTACCGGCCCCCGGAGCATTGTAGGGGCTGATCACGTGTATGGGTGACTTCAATACGCACACTGCGCAAGTGCCAGAGCCGGGCCGTACACGTGATCAGCCCCCACAATGCACCATGACGTTCCGGCCCGACATCATACTACCAGAGGAGGCGAAACAGAGGGGGAACAGCAGAAAAACTGATGACGCCCAGCGGGGCACGATGAAAGAAAGAGGAGGGAGAATAGAGCCCCGAAGCCCGCCTTTCCAGTCTCCGGATAGAGACTACATGCAAGTTATAAATCATTTTTCTGAAGCTTTATAGGGCACTTTTAGGTCAGAGAGGGATGGTTAGGGATGAGCTCACAAGGTGCAGGGACGGGTAGTGATAGCATAGGGGGGTACAACGAACTGACAGGTTCCGTATAAATCAGCTGAGAACAACTCAGAAGGAAAATAATACGTACATCTGTCAGAATGAGCTCAGTGAAATATTCATAACTGCTTCCATTAAAGAGAGGGAGAAAGAAAGGGGAGTAGAAGGAATAAGAAAGAGGGGGGAAGGGAGGGGGGCGTCGGGAAGGAGTCAAGAAGTGGAGAGAAAGGTGGGGAGGAAACGACTCCTGCTGGGGCATATAGATTACAGACAATGGAGCATATAGATCACAGAGGAGATACTGGGGGCACAGGCATATACATTAGACACTATGACAGGAGCATATACATCACAGGAGACAACGGGAAGGTGTATATACATCAAAGGAGACACTGACTTTGGCTGAAGCTGCTGTCCTTACCTGTGGGATGGGAGCGCACTACACTAACCCTACCCTCGATGTATATGCTGCAGCATTCAGTAGTGAACTGTGTTCGCAGTACAAGTAGGAATTAAAGGGCAGCTGCTTGCAATTTGCAACCACCAGTCCGAGCACTAGAGTCCATGGGAATCCGGGGGGACGGAAAAAAGGTAATTGCGGGAGGGAGGTTCTCTACCCCTGGTCAAGCACTTTCACTCCTCTCTCCAAGACACTACCATCACAACTTTTATGTCAGTCTTTTTTATTTGAGCCAGTGACAGACCCTCTAAGTGTGGCAGTATACTCTGTACCCAAATTTTACACACATCCCAGAGAACCCCATTTAAAAAAAGGCACTTACAGGGCTTGTGAATCCCAATTACACTGACCTGCTGGGGTGCTGGGGGCGGGTGGGGTTGGCTTGGCTTCTGGCTGTGTCTGAACTTTGCTTTTCTTCCCACTTGGTTTTTCGGGACTCATTGGAGTGCTCTTCTCTTTGTGTAACGACAACTTCCGTTTTTTAAGTTTGGGTTGTAGAAGACTCTAATAATTAGTAAAAAAATAAATAAATCAGGAATCATTTAGCGCAATGTACAAGGAGAGGAACCGATGTATCCAGAGAGGCGCAGATAGGGACAAATACCTGAGATTCCTCCAGCTCACTCGCAGGATCCACAAAGTCCCCGGCCGCCCCAGATACTGGGAAAAGACAAAAAATACACATTTGGGGACAGTTGTTTTGTGTTAGTTAAAATAGATGGTTAATATTTTTTGGGTAAAACTGGTAATGCAGATACCAAACTTTAGGAAAAAAAAAATTTCATTTGTAAAGTAATAAGACTTGATATCTATTAATGAGTGTTCACCAGTCATTCTAATTGGCATTTTTTTAACTTTAAATCCCAATAGGGAAATGAAAAACGAAATAATAATCTTGTCGTTCCATGCACGGGTAATATTAAATTTACCATCTCCGGAGACGTTCCCCGCAGCCTCCTGGCTTGGTGTCACACGCACCGACTTTCCCTGTGGAACAAGGAAAACAGAAGTCAATTTTTAGGACGAGTTCACACTGAGTTATAGCCATGTAAAACTTTCTATTGGTCTAAAAGTCCATTAAGAAAGAAAAGGGCACTCACCCATATAGTTTGTGCTAACAGGCTCCTATATTCCAATGTCGTTTAACAGGTAGCAGGGGGGAGTGGAAGACGGTACAACGGCCCGTTTCGTGCCTGCCTGGCACTTCATCTAGGACAAGCTGAAGCACCAGACGGGCACGAAACGGGCTGTCGTCCTCAGTCTTCCACTGCCTCCCTGCTACCTGTTAAAGGGCGCCAGAATAAAGGAGACTTGGTGGGTGCCCTTTTCTTTCTTAATGGACTTTTATTCATTGGAGCACTATTTAAAGTGAGCACACCCTAGTGCACTCGTACACAGCCACATTGAGCGGCATACACAAAAGAAAAAGGGTCCCGAGGTCTATGGCGGTGCACGGCTTGATTTCTTAACAAGAGACTATTTCTATTGGTCTACGGTGGTTTAGGTGTTAAAGGGGCTATCTGGGATATTTAGAAAAAAATATGAAGATAAAGGGTT